>JAZGTJ010014635.1:0-13982 GCA_036877575.1 Botia almorhae
GATCCTTTTGGATGTTCTTGTGATGCATAACTTGTCAAGCCATCCAATCAGGAGTGTCAAGCTCCTCCATGTGAGGAGTCAACGCAAGGAGCTGAGTGATAAGATGACAAACCCATGTCGCATAACCCATAACACAAATTTTCACACTTTATTTTGAATAGGAACAAATCCCCACCCTTCTTCTGACAAGGCATGTACAGTCTCATGTAATCGCTAACAATCAGAGCACACCTTTTAGCACAACGCAGAAGCATTGACCAGTTCTCTGTGTGTGTCACTGCAATTCTGCCATGCAGGGTGTCTACCACGAAAGGCTGGCAGTTCTGCAGTTCCGAGATCCCTGTGGTGGAATAACGTGCATGATGCCTACGTTGCCATTGTGCAGCTTCAGCAAATCACCTGCTTTAAAAGCTGTATTCACAAACCCCATGCATAATAAGTAAGTCGACTCCGATTGATGCAGAGGTCCGGAAAACAGTGAGAGAACAATTGTTCCAGAGATTTCTAATCTTACAATCCAAGCTGTATTTTAAAAATGTATTGGTTACTGAGAGAGGAATAAAAAATATTTGAAGTATTAGTAAGATGTTTCACACATTGAGATTTTAATCCTGCACAACTTTAGGGGTAGTGTATGTTGTGGGGTTTATTCCTGTACTTGTTACATATCCAGCACTCTCTTCACCCTATGTAACAAAATACTCAAATACAGCCATTCACCTTAATTTACAAATGTTTATAGCAGGGCTCACAAAAACTCTTCAGATTTGGTAGCCAGAAATGAATTTAAGTAGCCCAAATAAAAAAGACATTATTTTTCATGTAGAATGTTGTAAAGGAGACAAAACATCAATCAAAAACATTTTCAAAACAGGACAGGACGAGCAGCACTGATACACAGTTCACGCAATCGCGAATTAAAAGTGAAAGTTGAAAGCGAGCGCGCACTCAAACGCGATTTTAATACCCCACATATTGATAGTCGCTCCCCGATGACCGAAAATTATGTACAATATAATTACGACCGAATTTATTAGAGAAAGCAAAAGCATTGCAATATACTTTTTACTATAAGATAGCCCGACGGGCAGGGCAGAAATAGCCCCGGGACATTGGGCTTATGATTTTGCGAGCCCTGCATCTTTTTTGATTCTTGATTTTTATTATTTTTTTGTTATTTTTTTTTTTTACTTTATTAAACTGAAAATAAACAGACTCTTAAAAACTGATGCAGTTTTTTGAAGAAGTGATATTGCATGTCGACAATTAGATCACACTGTAGCAACATGTCTTGACAAGACTGGAGTCTGGATCGGCAATGTCTCCCTCCCATAAATTCCTCTCTCCCACTATCTTACATCAAAAATATTAAATGAAGCCAAATCCGTTTTATGAGTCAGTGGCTTCAAAGCATGTGATAAAAGCAGATCAAACTGGTTTGTGTGAAACTGTTGACTGAGCGAGAATGAGGAAGAAGGGGGAGGGGCAAGGGGACAGGCAGAAAGACATAGAAAGAATAAGGGACTAAATGCTTGAGCAGACAGGAACATAATTCAGCCTGGAGATATGACTCAACAAGCACAAGACACATTCAAAATAGAGACTCAGCACAGCCAAAAGCCTCTGAGCCTTTTATAAATGTCTTATTCAGAGAGACTGAAACAGCAAGTGCAGCTCACTCGCCAAGCCACTTCTCACATTTCCTCTCCGCCCCTCCCCCACGGCACACAGCTTAAGCCAGTCATGAGGCTGTTCTCGGTCACGTGGGTGTTCCTAACTGGCTCAGTCGTCTGGTTGCCTTGGACACTGAGCTTAAAGTCAACAGGGAGGGGGAGCAGAGAGGATAAAGGCAGAAACGAACAAACAGAAGCCATTTCTAGGCAAGCTTATAAACATGGAGACTGAAACAGAGCAACAAAGGAATGCTGGGCAAAGGGGAACAACTACACATTGGAGAGGGGAGGAAGTAAAAGCACTGCTTTCAGTGTGGAGGGAGAGACAGGCATGGGAAGAGGAGGAGAGCAGGGCCAAGTATGAGGCCATCTCAAGCCGGCTGAGAGAGCTTGGGTTGTGTAAAGACTGGTTGGACTGCAAGGCCCAGAGTAGGAGTATGGCTCTTCCAGACTGGAGGCCTACAGATTCGCTCTACAAACAGTCTGCTGCAGACAACAGACCACAGAGGCCTTACGTGGCAGATGAAGAGTCGACGGTGGTCAATAGAAGAGAGGAGTCTGTAAATCTCCAGGAAGGTAATTCTCGCACAGATATAATATAATATTACAATTTTCTTATTTCCCTATTCGAACCACAAAATGTTCTGTTTTTGATATGTCATACGGACTATTTATTTTTAGTAATAATAATAAATAAAAATAATTTTACAACAATAAATTTAATTACAACAATAACTTTAAGACCTCTTAGAACATGTTTGTCCCTAATCAATAAATAAATAGCGTTATGGTTATGTTGTTCCACTTTATATTCATATGTCCAATGTTTTTAACCAATTGAATGCCTTGTCAGGCCTTGAAGGAGGGAGACATTGGTCTGACAAGGAAGTTCGAGCTCTCCTTAATGTCTGGGCTGACCGAGAGGTTCACAAACAGCTCCAACGCTCCCACAGAAACAAAGCCATCTTCCAGGAGATGGCACGACGCTTGGAGCGCCAACACGGTGTGGTGAGGGACTGGAGGCAATGCCGCACCAAATACAAGAACCTGAAATATGACTACAAAGTCAGCAAAAGCCAAGGCAGACTGATGAGGTTTAGTGCCGAGCTTGATTCTATACTGCAGGGCAAACATACAGAAGTCAGTTTTGAGGAGGAAGGTTCATCCAGGAAAACAGCTGACACAGACCAGGTGACTATGAGGCGTGAACCTGACGAAGAACAGGTTATCAAGATTGATGACGGTAAGACTTTTATCATTCATGAATGAAAAAGAAGCATCATCAGGTTCCTTTGATCTAAAACTTTACTTTCTCCATTTCTGAAGATGAAAGTCTGGCAGAGATGCAAACCATAATGAGAACCGCTAACCATCCACTTATTCCGAGAGAGACAGGTAAGTCACCTGATTCCAGTTACAGAGAAAAACAAATGTTATTCAAATGAACGCCTTTAAAAACACTTTTTTCAACATTTTCAACCACCAGCAACAACAGCAACAGCAGACGAAGTGAACGTAATCACAGTGCACGACTCTGGCAGAAACTGGAGCGAGGAAGAAGTGGCCGCTCTGCTTCAGATCTGGGGTGAAGAAGGGATCCAACGACAGCTACAAGGGTCAACCAGAAATAAAGACATATTTGTGCAGATTTCACGAAGGCTTCTTCAACAGGGCGTAGAAAGGGACTGGAAACAATGCCGCACCAAGTACAAAAATCTGAAATATCTCTATCGTTCTCTGCAAAGGGGAAAAGCAGATATCGGAGATCCTCGTCGCATCATGAGATTTTATGACCAGCTGGATGTTCTTTTGTCCAAGCCTCCTAGAAGTCGCTTGAATTATGCCGAGTTTTCTAACACAAATAATTTAATGAGGAATTCTACAATGTTTAGCGCTCCAGAATTTGAGGAGCATTCGATGGGTGAAGATCCTCAGGAGGACAATGACATTGTTGCAGTTAGATATGACCAGTCACCTGTGGATGAGGCCAGTTTGAGATCTACTGCCATCTCTGCAAGGCCTTTTCAGAACCAAGCCGAGACAGAAGGCGTATTAACAAGGTCAGAGGAAGTGACAAACGTGGAATTTGACATGCCTGGAATTAATGCCATGATGGTAAGGTCAGCTGGAAGCCCTCAGATAGAATATGAACAGCATCTCTCCTCTGACTCTGTCACTGCAGTTATATTTGAAGATGGTCAAAAGTATAGAAGAAACACAGGTAATACTATTAATTATAAAAAACAGTGGTTCTCAACTGGCCCCACATATTACATTGGACCCGTGGAAACCCATCACAGTACCAAATGCGTCCTTAAAAATCAAAATGCTAAATTACTAATTCATAATAATAATTCCAAAGCCAATAATCTATAATGCATAACAGATTCAACAGTTGAGAACCACTGAACGACAGTATTTCATTTAAAATCATTAAGTGTGGCATTTTTCCTTTACTTACTCTCAATTTGTACATATGATTACAACATAGATGACCGCAACCCATCATGCACAAGCGGAGAGCATGTGTTGACTACTACAGGAAGAAAAAGAAAGGCTGTAGACGAAGGTTTTTTCATCATTTTCCTATCATGGGATCATTCTTATGAATATGAGGCTAAGAAATGATCAAACATACAAGGTCACAAACACAGGAGGCTATGCAAAGAACTTTTCATAATAGATGGACATCCTATATTAAAATCTATGTGATTATGCTAATCTATGTGATTTCATTTATAGACAACAACTTATTACATAAACATAACTAACCTATTCTACTATACAAACGTCTAAAGGAAACTGTTCACTATAGAACAATTTTAATAACACATTGTTATTCCTTTCTTTGACATGATACGTATTAATGTGTCAGTTAATAACCAAACACGTTCTTTTACTCATTGTTTGTAACCATGTTTACTTTTATCTGGGTGTTTAGGGGACCGTTTGATTTGTAAACAATTTCATCAAAGTACTGATGATGGAGACAGCAGCACGGACTGGTCGGAGAATATAGACTTCCAATGTAAAGAAGAGGATCAATACATTCCGATCATGGAGATAACATCTGTGTGTTCTATGGCGTCTAATGCCATCACGTCCGATCAAGCGGTAAGAAGACAGGACAATGAAAGTCTATTGATCTGTGATTTTATTATTGCGTTGTTAATCAGCTACCGTTTGAAGGAACCGTTATTGTTAAGTTGTATCAGTGTATACAGAACATATCAGTGAGGGATAAAGCGGAAAACTGCACAAGTTGTGACACATTTTCACAATATAGTATACGTTGTTAATTTATACGCCATGCAAACATGCGAAAAAGTTACAGTGTTGCTCAGACGCAGTGTTGCTATAAGGTTAATAGTCGCTCATAAAACAAATATGTAAAGGTTTAGGAGAAATGGATGATTTTTACATTTGTTCGACAGTAATAACTCTGTAAGCGTGCCTTTAAAGATTACAGCAACCAAAATATTAGCATCATCATCATACACACACCCGTACTGTAAACCAACAAGTCCACGCGTCAATTTCTGTGCGACCTCCAGTTGTGTTGACTCAAACTCCATGTCCCTCCTGTCCAAATCTGTGCGCCTGTAGCGACTGTGTGTATTCCCACGCGGACTGGTTTTACTCACGTCTCCTTACAGCAAAAAATTGTCAAATGAACAATAACGCTACAAATAACATGCACATGCAAACATGCAGTTTACGACACAAAAGTGATCGGATTGCGCTCTAAGCCACACCACACCTGTCTCCAAACCACGTGCGCTGTAACTTAAGCGTAGTTTATAAAGAAGTATCGGAGTAAATGTTTACTCTTTAAACATCAATAGATTACTTTTCTTTCAAAGAATGCATAAAAGATCTTACCCACGTGGTAAAGATGGCATTCTTCTGATTGGTTTTTATAAATCGGCAGCGTCGTAACTGGCTAATATTTATTTCTAATATGTTTGCAGGTAAACCGAACCTCAACAAAAACGAAGAACACAGCAGGTACGTTACGTTTGGTTTTGTTTGCATGCTATTTCTCCTTGTGTTTACCGTGTACGGTGGCGCAGTAAATACAAACCCGTAAGGTGTGCTTAATTGTACTATTCAGTTGTTAAGTGAAAAGTTAGTAAAAAGAATGACATAACATTACTATACTTTCTGAGTCAGGTAACATGGTGGAGTCAGTTATTTCAGTCTAGTTAAAAATAGATTTGCTGTGATTTACGTTTAAAAGTCATACAACAAAATCAATATCTAAAAAAATGAATGCATTTTTTTATGCATAGAACTGAAACTGGGACAAAAACTAAACGAGGGAAAGACCAAGCAGATATTTGAGCGAGTGGATGAGACGGGTCATGTTCTGGTCCAGTCTAAAGATCAGATCACAGCGGGCAATGTGGTTCGGAAGGATCAGATGGAGGGCAAAGCCTCTCTTGCAAATAACACCACCTGTTGTGTGTTTAAACTACTGCAGAATGCTGGTGAGATTTTCTTCTTTTAAATCATTATAATTTAGCGAATCCCATGCGCAGCTCATGATAAAGGTTGTACCCTGTGAAAATGTATGCTACATTTTAACTCTAAACTTCAGTTTGAAAGCAGTGTGAAAGTCTTTTGTCAATCATACCTCTGCTTTGAAAAAGCTAGAGTTGAATCTTCGCGCTGCTCTTAACTGGTTTTAAAATATGAGCTCCTGAAAACCTTGCTATTACCATCAAATGTCAATATATTACTGTACTATATAAAGAAAAATGATTTTGCAGGTTTTAATAGGATCCACACAGTGCTGTCATGAATTTACTTTCAGGATTCAAGACAGCATTTGTCAGACAGCATTCTGAGACTGCGTTTGTGGCCGCCCGTTGTGAGATGATACCCATTGAGTGGGTTTGCAGACGGATCGCCACAGGTTCCTTCCTCAAACGGAACCCTGGGGTCAAAGAGGGCTATCGCTTTGCTCCTCTAAAGATGGAGATCTTCTTTAAGGTGTGTTGATGTTTTGTTCAGACTAAGTGAAGTTTACATAATAGATCAGTAATTTTGCAATACACCACTAGAGAGTTTACAAGTTGTTGAAAAGTTGATCTTTTAGAAGGATTTTTTAGCAGTGATGGTGGTTGATTAGGAAGATGGGTTAATTATAAGATTTCACAATTGTAAAATAAGTAATTTCTCACATCTTTCCACATTGATTCCCTTTTTTCTTCTGTTATTCTCATTTTAGGATGATGCCAGTAATGATCCTCAGTGGTCAGAGGAGCAGTTATTGGCTGCTGGTTTTGAGCTGGCAGGGCTGACCATCGGCCGTTGTGAGGTGGACATCATGAGCAAAAGCACTGTAGCTATTTTTGAGGTCCTGGAGAAGGCCTGGGCCACACAGGACTGCACTCTGGTGGATATGAAAGTAAGGAATTAGAGCATACTAAACAAGACTTGTAAAGAGAGATTAGTTTGTTCAATAAATGTAGGTCTAATTAAGATTAACATGGGGTTTAATGCTCATAATTCATTTTAGCTAGAATTTGGTGTGAATGTGACCACTAAAGAGATTGTGCTGGCCGATGTGATTGACAACGACTCATGGAGGCTGTGGCCAGCTGGAGATCGCAGTCAGCAGAAGGACAAACAGGTGAACACTTTAATAAGTAAAAACTACACACCTCTGGCCGTAAATGTATGAACATTTTTGCATTAATTTGTTTCATTGAAGCAACGCTAAAGCAGTTGATCTTCTGTTGCTATGACCATGAGAATTCCAGAAATTTCTGAGCATCACTGTTCATCGCATGTGGTGTCATCTGTGCAGGTGTACCGTGACTTGAAAGAAGTCACTCCAGAGGCCATGCAGATGGTAAAGAGGAACTTTGAGTGGGTTGCTGAGCGAGTGAAGGTATTTACCATCTCCTGCACAAATCCGTTATTTACAAAATCATTTCTCAAATTTAGTTCCAAGGACATATGGGTCATTGTTCTTACTGTGATTTACTTGTTCGTATTAAAACTGTACTTGATGTTGAATGTTGACCGCAGTCAATAGCATTCTTCGTAAACAACAAGATGCTCTGTGGCTCCATGAGGCCTCCAGTGACCTTATTATCCCTCTTCCTTTTATAAACTGAGAACACATGTCCCATGTTGAAAGCACCTGGCAACATTTTCTGGCTGGTAATTCTCCTGGATATAATTCTCTCAAATACAGTGAAGTGAATGGATGAGGCTTAAACCACTCTGTCATCAAAATGTATTACCAGGGCATCTGCTCCTGCAGGTTTGGTAAAAGAGATACTTGAGAACAGTAAAACATGATAGTGACATTTTTTATTCTAAAATCACAACACGAGTAATTTTTGGATGGATAACTAATAAAGTTCAATTCAATTCCATTTTTATTTCTAAAGCACTGAATAAAACAATAATGTTGACCATAGTGCTGTACAAGCAGTAACACAATGAGCAGAGAAAGACAGGTAAAAGGAAATGTATACTCATATATCTAAAATCATAAAGCATCCTCCTGACCTGCTCTCATTATTACTCACAAAACTGTGTGTGTGTGTGTGTGTGTTTGTTTGTTGGTGTGCTCATGTAGCTGCTCCTGGAGTCACGGGCAAGAGGAAGAGTTGTGGTTCTGATGGGTTCTACCTCAGACGTTGCTCACTGTGAGAAGATCCGTAAGGCTTGTGGCTCATATGAAATCCCCTGCCACCTTAGAGTGACCTCAGTCCATAAAGGCCCTGATGAGACACTCCGTATCAAAGCTGAATATGAAGGTACAACTCTCTACCTGGCTTTTATTTGATCTGGCTCTTATAGATGCATTTTATGATGGCCTTTTTGTAAAATGCATTTAAAATCCAAACATTGCTGTTGCTAATATTTCATGCACTATCCTCCCAAATAAATGTTTCAATTCAGTACCATCTCTTTAAGTAGAATTGTAAGTGGAGTGTGTTTATAGCATAATGATAATGGTTATTGCTGGTATTTTTCTCCTTTCAGGTGATGGAGTTCCCACCATATTTGTTGCCGTGGCAGGGAGAAGTAATGGCTTAGGTCCTGTGATGTCAGGGAACACAGCCTACCCTGTTATTAATTGTCCCCCTATTACCTCCAACTGGGGTGCACAGGATATTTGGTCATCTCTTCGCATGCCTAGTGGTACTAGATTTAAATATTTCAGAACTAATTATTTGTGTCTTTTTTGTATGTGTAAATTGCTTTTTTGTGTGTATGTAAGGAGCATGTCTGTGTGTTGACACTATGTTGTACAACCATGTTGTACAACCATGTTGTGCTGTTGTACATTACATTGTGCAGCACAATTGTATCTAATACTAAATATCTCTGATTTTTGCTCTCTTTTTTCTTTTAGGTCTGGGCTGCTCCACAGTTCTTTCTCCTGAAGCTGCTGCCCAATTTGCAGCACAGATTCTGGGTCTAAATGACCACATGGTCTGGGCAAAACTTCGGGCATCAATGCTAAACACTTGGATCTCCCTAAAACAGGCTGACAGGAAACTACAGGAGTGCAACCTGTAAAGGACCAGCAATTTTATTTCAACTAATATGTACATTTCCTCATTTTGTCTACTTTTCATTGCCTTTAAAATGTCTATGTGAAATTCTGACTTCGCTTGTTTGCAGTAATACCATTTATTAGGTGTAATTTCATCAGTAAACATTCCCTAATGTGTGTCTTGGTGACTTTTTTTTAGAGTATAGCAATTATTTCTTTCTCAGACATGCACATATTTTCGAAACGTTATTACTATTACATCATATGAAGAAATTGATGAATCATAAATTATTCACCAATACTTTGTTAATTCTAAACAAGAAATCCTACTAGAACTTTAGTCACATGGGGTAGATTTAAAAAAACACAATCATACGAAGGAACTGCTTCCTTGTAATATAAATCATTTCTTGTAACAAAACGGTACAGTCCACTATGCAATTTATGAGCTTTCATTGTTAAATAACTATTTACATGATAAAAGATTATGTTTCCGCCCGGTTTCGAACCGGGGACCTTTCGCGTGTGAGGCGAACGTGATAACCACTACACTACGGAAACTTGCTGGCAATTGTCCTACCAACATTTTGCCAAATAGCGCCATCTGGGCTACGATTTCGCAATAATACCGGTAAATTAATTGATAATCAAAACGCAGTCGTAAAAGGCACCTCCGTATTACAATATCTGACGAATTACAGATTTATCAATACGTTTAAAAAAATCTGTGATGTTGTTTAGCATCGACTAGTCCCATATATTTGTTGTATATTTTAGTTGCTTGTTTTGCACAGTTAACAAAAGATGGCGAAAGAGTTCAATAATATATGCCTGTATGTGCTTCATGACATTTCTACGGTTTTTCCTGTAGTTTCTTCCTGTCTAAAATCAGTATGACCATAGGTATCCGTTTTATTCCTCATTAAACTAGCATAATGTCCATTTATTAATAGTCTATTTATTTCACATTATATATTGAAAAAGAAAGAAACACGGAGAGGTTTCATAATAGCATACAACAGTAGTAAAATTAGACAACTGTCTAAAATTTTATATTATTGTATATGTCAAATTGTATATAACTTTGTCTTTAAAATATAACTGTGTCTCTGATATATAATATAACTATTATTAAACCATACAGCTTAGGTTGGTTTTGAGCAGTTTTTTCAACAGACACGATTGTAACGCACAACCTTCCACATAGTGTTGCATTGCATAATGTCAGTGCGATCAGCTAAAAAGCAGCCAAAGGTTTATTTAGCCAGATTGCAATATTGAGGCAATGGTTCAATAAATAAGTACTTTTAGATAACACAGCACAGTACATACACTGAGATACACATGCAGTAAAACATTATTTTAATAAAATAACCATTCCTATAATCTGAACATACATATTACAGGATGTACCACAAGCAATTTATCAACTGTGTGCATTGTGTCTTAGCGTGGAACTGCGCATAATTTGTATGGCTGGGGACAGTGAGTGGTCCCAAGTTTAAAATCCAAGCTGGGCTCCACACCTGCTGGTGAAGAGAATGTGAAGCACTGAAGCAAAGAGGAGAAAAAGAGGAAAAGTTCCATCCGTGCCAGCTGCTCCCCAAGACACACCCTCTTTCCTGAAAAACAGATAAAGAAAATGTATGTGTTTTGCATTCTGCACATATACAGTATGCAGAAATATAAATATCTGTGGATTACTTCTGTAGAAATTTTTTTGTTTTGTACCTAAGGAAAAAGGCAGAAAGGCATCTCTTCTTCTGAATTTGCCCTCAGCATCCAGGAAGTGATTGGGGTTAAAAGAATGAGGTGTCTCCCATTCTGATTCATCAAACAGCACTGATGTCAAATTTCCAGTCACCAATGTCCCCTGTAGAACAACAACAGGCCCTCGTCCTTAACAAGAGTATGACTGTTAATACCCCTCTCTTAAAAATCTGCCCATATGTTAAGCACTAATAATTGCTAAATTACTTACTAAGATTCTTATTCTAAACATTTGCAGCAAACATATACCTTACACAGTAATTTATGCCCATTTAAGCTCTTCACTTTATTAAACCCACCTTTGGAATAGAGTATTTTCCTATTTGAGTATTTTTCCCAGCAACCCGGGGAAGGTTTATTGGAACTATATTTCCAATTCTTTGGATTTCATGAATGACAGCATTGGTGTAGGGAAGATTTTCCCGGTCTGATAAAGAGGGCTGCCGTGCCCCGCCAACAACACGATCAATCTCCTCCTGCACTTTGGCTGAAGGTACAATGTAGCTAAGTTTAGAATATGAGCGTGTGTATGTGTGTGTGTGTGTTGCTTGTAAAGAGGATAACACTATGGTATAAAAAGATTATTTGAAGCTATTTCCCACAGCAATCACTCACCCTGTATCTCAGGATATTTAATCATGTAGAGAAGACCCCAGTACAGCGTGGTGGAGGTGGTCTCAGTTCCTGCCACAAACAGATCCATAGCACAGATGCACAAGTTCTCTATGTCAAACCCAGCAGCCGTGTCCTCTTTAAACTAAACAACATTAAAGAGATTCATTCCAATGCAATAGCAATATATTTATGATCACCAGACCATTATCATAACCCTCTACATATGAACAACTACTGCCCAGAAAGGTTCTTACTTTTTCTATCTCACCAAGGAAGCAGTCAATGTAGTCTCGAGGATCAGATGGATCGAAGTCTGATATATGTGTGTTCACCTTCTCTCGAACAAAATCAATCACCTCCATCCACAGAGAAATGATTTCCTTGTGTGGTCCAGGCAGTAGCCTCATGATCCAAGGAAACATGTTATAAAGCTAAAGATAAGAGGAACAAAAGGGCATAGCTGAGATCTACATTAATTTCACTGAATACATTTTAGTACAGTATATTTTTGTCACTGTATGCTATCCAAGAAAATGTGAAAGTGTATACTTGAGCACAGATGCCACCTTCCAGATACACAGCCTGACTGATCTTCTTCAACAGAGTCTGGAATTCATTGTCACTGTATTCAAATCGATTACCAAGAACAAGGACACAGATCACATTTGAGACAGCGTTGTTCAGAAGGATCTGAGGATTAAATGGTCTACCTGGAAAGTTACCAGGATAACCATTAAGCTGCGAATCTCAATATACTTTGATTCCAACAGTGGTTTGAAAATCAAGATAATTTCAATGTTTTTTATACACACTTATACACACCATGCTCATTTAAAATGGCGTCATTCAGAAAGCGACATTCAAGATGAATAGATGGCTCCAGACTTTTCTTTCCCAATCCAAAATTCCGAAGCGTTAAAAGTGCAAATCTCCTCTGTTGCTTCCATTTATACCCACTGGAGGCAACCAAACCTGTTCACAAAATATACTACTCACAGTTATTCTGGCAGTCACAATTCATGTGTAGGATAGGATTCACTTTTTATCCACATAATAACCTCCAAACAACATGCAAATTCCATATATAAATATAATATGGTGTTATGCATTTATGGTTTAAAGATATTAAATAGGTCCCCAACTAGGGGCACAGTAAATCTCAACTGTCACAGTACTTAGTCATAGTACAAAGTACTTAAATTGAATTAGGTACTAAAATTTAGTATTAGCGTTTTGTCATAGTACTTAGTCTTGATATTCCAAGACTTACCTCTGTCTCCAATGAAGTCAAATAACGGTATACTGGGTCGATCAAAGAAGTTTTCCCCGTCTTGTACATACACTTCCTTCACTAGTTTATACCCGTTCAACACAGCAACTCTTGCACCGAAAATTCTGATGCTGAAGACGTTGCCATATTTCTCTGCAAACTGCACAATGGTGTAAAACTGATGTCTTAGAAAAGTTGAGAATTAGATTAAACAGAAACTACCCTTAACAATCGCACGTAAAACACGTTTTATACTGATACTTCTTGCAAAACGAACAATTTGTATTTAAAAAGACGCAAAATATTTAAAATATTGTTAGCATTGTGGTATTTAAATAGTATTAACGGTAGTAAATATTTTTAATACACTCTTATTAAAAAATACACTTCTTATTAATACACACTTCAAAGAGGAAAACAATTACTCAACAGATCCGTTACCACCTTAGTAAACTGCAGATGAATCCTCCTGTGATCGATATGATGAAGATCTCCAATAATCGGCAAAGACCAGGGTCCAGGAGGAAAGTTCTTCGGGGCTTTATTTCGGATATAATCACTCAATAATAAAAACACGCATGAGAATATTAAAATGCATTTAATATTGATCCACTCGTAAAGCTGTAGGAGATCCATGACCGACATTTCCTGTATGGTTGCTCTCAATGCCTGTATGGTTGCTCTCAATGCCTGTAGGGGCAGTGACAGAACTATCTACGGGGTAAAGTGCAATACACCTTTCAGTACAACAAGACAACCGTCAATCATTAAAGATGAACCTTCAAGCGTATACACAAGTCCATGAAAGAAACCTTTGTACTACAGAGAATCACCGTTAGATACGCCAATGGCGTATGATGTATTTTGCATTTAGTAATAAAGCAATATTTAAAAAAAAAAGAACTTTATGGGCAATACCTTTTTTTACAGTACAGAGCTACAGGGACTTACGGCGCTAACTATTCTTATAAGGCTTATGAACATAAGTAAACTGAAAAAACGACATGTAGATTTTGAATGCATATAAAATGCATACATGTAACATACGGATGAGTGAAATAACTTAAAATTGCCATTATTTCAATACTTATAAAAATCTTCTTTCTGTCATATTGTGACGAGTCTCTCT
>JAZGTJ010014636.1:0-13981 GCA_036877575.1 Botia almorhae
CTTTTTTATTTACATAAATGAATTAAAGGAATGAGTCGTAAAGGAGATAATGTTGTCTTTCTTTGACATATGAATGAGAAGTAAATGAGCAGACGTTGTCTTTTTATGTCAGATATGAATGATCAGTAAATGAGACAACATTGTCTTACTCTGTCAGATATGAATGAGCTGAAAATGAGCAGTAAATGAGATGATGTCTTTTTCTGTCAGATATGAATGATCGGTAAATGAGATGGCTTCCTTGTCTTTGGTCTTTACTAAATTCTCATGACAGGATCCTGACAGCCCTATTTTTGTGTCGGAGCATGATGTTTGGATCCTGACCCAACCCAACTCAGTCTTGGTTCTTATATCTTGGATTCAGGATCTAGACTCTGTGTCCTCTGTGATCTGTATGCTGCTTGTCTTTGTGTGGAAGCACATGGCCATTGTTTGTTTACTTTGTGCATTTGTTTAAGTTTTAAGTTTAATTATCCCTTTATTAGTTCATACCCCTGACCTGCCTGCCCTCATTATCCTCTTTGTTTGCTTCTCCTATGTAATGCCCTTGTGTCTGCTGTCTTGTGCAGGTGTATTGTGTGTTGTTTCTTGCAAATTGTTGTGAATCGTATCCTGCAACATGTCTTGTTGTTTTAAGAGCTCTACTAAAAGTAAATCAAGTCTTGTTTTGGTTTTTATTCTGCCCCCTCATGGGAGTTTTTGTTAAAATAAAAGAAGTTATGGTTAGACTGTCTGCGCCTGGGTTCTCTCCCTCACCAAACCTGACAGGTGTTACCTTTCTCGAATGAGTAGTAAATGAGATTATATCTTTCTCTGTCAGAAAATTAAATGATTATGTCTTTTTTTGTGAAATATGGATGAGCTGTAAATGAGCAGTAAATTTGATTTTTTTGTCATATATGAAATGAAGTTTATTCAACAAAGTAATGTAATTTAACCAATCATTGCACAGTCCCTAGTTGTCCCTTAAATCTGTCCCATGACAATTTTGCAGCATTTGGCCCCACCCATTTGTCAGTGGAGCTTTTCCTGTTCGTTCAACAAAGAGTCCCTCCCACTTGTGAAGCTCATTTGCCCCAATGTCCTAGTTTAAGGAGATACAGTTGGATCTCCACCGGACATCTCTGCCGAGCCTCCATTCTTATTTTAGGGGCACTGGTGCACCTGCTCCATGTCTTGTCTTGCCCCTGCTGGCGAGACACCCACCATTTTCCTCTGCATCGGCTTCCACTCAGTCTCATTGAGCCGGTCCTGCAATAGAGATTTGGAGCATCATGCATATTAAAGCACAGTTGTATGATTTATACATTTCTATCCAGACAACGAACATCTCTTCATCTGTATCACACACCAGATGCGCACACTCTGTATGCCTAAGCAAAGTGGATGAGTCTTAAAACTTTCATTTTAATTAAATAATGTGGCTTTTGGACGTTTATCATTGAATATGCCACATTGGTAAATCTTTCATTGTGTTGTGTCTTTCATCTGTTGTTTAGCCAAAATGTAGCAGTTTAAGTTACTTACCTATTTAAATAGCTCATGTTAGCTAGCAAGGCTGTAAACATTATCAGGAAATTTCCTGTTTATATATAAAAACCATGCCTTTACATGGCGATATATATTTACAACCTATTTTTTAATAGTTTTGTTTACTCTTGGACTCTTATTTTGTAGTTTCCTGTTTTGTTCCGGTTTCTCTTTATTTGCCACCAACTGTTCTCAACTTTCTCATTTCTTCTCAGTCCCCCTCCACCGCCCCCCACTACATCACTGACTGCCAATTACATTTTTTTCCCAGATAAGATGGCAACCATCAGCAACCAATTCTCAGCACCGCATATCCCTAACCTCAGACATTCACCTACTGTTCCTTCCTGGAGGAATAAGCTTCCAGCCTCCATCTCACCTGCTGGGATCTAGTAGATTTACAGATATCTATAGTGTTCCTGTAGCTCAGTTGGTAGAGCTTTGCGTTAGCAATGCAAAGGTTGTGGGTTTGATTCCCAAGGAGCACATGCGCTGATAAAATGTATAACTTAAACGAACTGTAAGTTACTTTGGATAAAATGCGTAAATGGAAATATCTGACTAATGCTCTGTTCAATATTCTTATAAAAAAAACTTTTGCTGTTCATCCTGCCTCTAGCATCAGAACGCGAATCCCACTTTGTAGACTTGTAGGCTTGTAGGTGTTACGGTGGAGGCTCCAGCCTCCTCTCCACCGTTCCACCAGAGGGAACCATCGCCGGAGTATTAACTGGATTCTGATTGAACTACAATTCCCATCATGCACTTACTAGGAACTGATCACTTCCTGTTTGTCACCTGGCGGCCATTACCTTCAAGCTATATAAACCGGACTCTTTTACCAACACATTGTGAAGTCTTGTTTTGTCTAGTGCGACAATTTCCATTGCCATTGATATTGCCTATTGTGTATTACCTGGATTGTTTACCGCTTTTGATTGTTTGCTGCCTGCCTTCTGATTTGGATTGTTTATCGTTATCATTGACCTCTGCATTCAAAGAAACCACCCCATCCACCCACATAGCAAGAAAACAGGATAAAAAAATATTAATAATGTCTAAAATAAGGAGACATGTCCCTCCCGTTTTAACATTCTCCCTGATCATCATCAGTTTTGAGGTTTTGGGAAAAAAACATGTAGCCTTTAAATCTAGCAAATGCGTTCCCTTTATCACCTGATTGAACCTGATTGTACCTGATTGAAAGGTCATTGCTCCTCGTTCTGAGACATGCCCTGGGGTTTCCTTGGATCAGGTGGAGGACACTGTATCTCTTGCTTCTGCTGAGATGGATATTGAAAGCAGATTGCCCATGCCATTGGCTGTTTTATGGTGGCTATGCCACAGAGAGGCATCTGTGGTTAAATCTCACAGGCCTCAAGGACAGACACAAGGTCTTCTTACTTTATGCCCCTTTATCACCTTCCGGGCTGTTTGGCAACACAGTGAATACCATCTTTAGTAGGTTCTGTGTGGCAAAGAGTCATGAGGAGGACTTTGTCAAGTTTCTTCCCCACTATGCTCAAAGGGAGATGCTGTCAGCCACCCAGCCCTAAACTGGTATGTCCTCCCAGTGGATGAAGGCCCCCAATGCAGAGTGTGGCAAGTAGTGCTCCACCTCGTAAAGATTGGGGACCTGCTTGCCACACTTAGCAGCCTAAAAGGAGGATGGTCCTGAGATCCATCATTTCCACTAAGAAGAAATCCTGAGGCTTTTGCACCCAGAACTGTGTGGGCGGGGTGTGAAGGGGCTTGCAAAATTATATCAAGTAGCTCCTTCTGGTCTCCCTCACATCACCAGTTTGCCCACTGTCCTCCCCATTTCAATGACACTACTATAAAAACAGTACAATTGCATTTACTGTCCTAAGTGCTACAAATTCTTTAGAGCTAAAGGGGCCATTAGGGTTAGGGTTAGGAACATGTTCCCCTCCCAGAGAATCAGGCTGTTACAGTCAATACTTTTTGGTTCTCAAAAAGATGGGGGATTGTAGAGATGCATATTATCATATAGAAATTTTGACTCATGGTGGCTGCTTCAATGGTGATAACTTTGGGCCTTTATCCGAGGGTCAGTCTCCAGAGGTAGATGAGGGGGAAGGGCCAAGGGTTTTGTCTATTGTTGACAGCACCTCACTGGCCAACCATTGTTTGGTTTTTAGATCTAATATCCCTCCTCAACAGCTCACCACTGGTGATTCTGATCAGAAGAGATATTCTGTCTCACAGGACAATATTTCATACCCGGCCACATGGAATCTTCATGTTTGGCCCCAGAGGGTGACCAACTAAGGGATGCTCGGCTCCCAGCCGACGAGATGGAGACTATTTTAAGTGCTAGGGCTCCCTCCACTAGAAAAGGTTAAATGGTGTGGCTTCGAGAAATGGTGTTCTGCACACTGTACAGACACAAATTTTAATGCCAGATTGTTCAGTACTGAGAAGAAATTATTAGCAGGCTCATATCCTGCTACTCTCAGGGCTTTCCATGGCCAATATCTCGGCTTGCCATGCTCTGATTGATATGATTCCAGTTGGGAAACACCCGTTGGGAAACACCCTTTTAAGAAACTAGAGCAGCACCTGAAATGCTTTTGACTCTAAAGATGTTTTTTCTCATGGCTTTTATCTCTCTAGAGAGAATTAAGGATATACAGGCTTTGTTGGTCTCACCGTCCTGCTTAAACTTTGCTCTTGGACATGTCAAACCCTCACCCTGACTTCCTAAAGTTCCATTCTTAAACGTGCAGCCAGACATTCTCAAAGCCTTCTGTCCTCTGCTGTTTGCTATGCTGGAGCAGGAAAGTCTCCACTTACCGTGTCCAGTTTGTGCTCTTCAGATTTATACCCACCGCACTAGGCACAACTTTTCATTTGCTACAGGGGCTGCAACCCAGGGACGGCAGCCACCAAGCAAACTATGTCGCATTGGGTGAGGGATGCCATTGCTCTGGCCTGTGAGGCGCATGGTAAAGCTTTGCCTCTAGAAGTCAGAAAATTCCATCAGTGTTCTCATTCCCATTAGTGTTATGAAATGCAGCATGTATTTTTGGATAGGGATGCACAAACTTTCAGCGGTCGAACATTTTCGCAGAAAAAAATAGGGTTAAAAAAATATCTGTCCCCTGCCTCTCCTGTCAGCACTCGCACTCATTCTCACTCCAGACTTAGCAAAGGATGATCATGTCAGCCAGTTATAACAATGGATAAAAAATACAAGAAATGCTCAAAACCAGCAGATAGAAAACTATATGCAAGCTCTGTGTGATGCACGAATGCGCATAATCATGCTTTAATGTTTCTTTAATGTCGAAGATAGTGGACACTCACTTGTGCGTTTTAAAGCTAAGCTCAAATCCTTGGGTAAAACGCAACACATATATAGATGTGAATGATTAGTGGCCTCCTTATCTTCTTGGTATCTGATGACGCAGTTTTTAGTAGCTCATATGTATAAATACAATTATATTATATTTGATATTATTTCACAAATATTATTTTAGTTTCAGTTTTGGTTTTCAGCCAAGTGCATCCTGAATTTTCGGCCCAGAATTTACATTTTGGTGCATTACTATTTTTTATAGGGAATGTCTCGGGGTTACTTGACTGTAACTCTGTTCCCTGAAAAAGCAGGAATGAGATGCTGCACCTGTGGGCGTGCCTAGATTTCTCTTCAAACAAAGTTATAACTTGACTATAACATCAATTTATAGACTTTGTGGACATGCATTCCAAAGATATTACCACCAGAGGTTATTTATTGTTTGACACACGTGGTTCACAACCGGTTGAACAAAGAATGTTTGTCAGGTTTGTGACGCCAGGCCTGGAGAGCACATGGCAAATGTAAATACAACGGAGCCATGTGCTTCCAAACATAATGCACACCCAGAGCGCGAGTCTAGACTCCGACTCTAACAAGAACAGGACTAAGACAAGATGAGTCGGAGTCTAAGCCCCGCGCTCTGACACGTAACATAGACTGTGTCAGGATCCTGGCAAAATGCGATCTCAAAGACTAGACAGAAAGCCAGGATCCTGGCAATGTTATCATTAGCATTATGGAATGCAGCTTGTTCCTTTAATCTTGTTTTTCAGAGAACAGGGTTACAGTCAAGTAACCTGAGACATTTTTCTTTGTTAGATATGAATGATCAGTAAATGAGATGATGTTGTCTTTTTATGTCAGATATAAATGAGCAGTAAATGATATGATTCTATCTTTCTCTGTCAGATATGAATGAGCATAGCTCTAGAAGTCACAGCATCTTTCTGATCAACATCAAGCAGGAGCATGTGGAGACAGAACAGAAACTCTGTGGAAAACTTTACCTGGTGGATCTGGCTGGCAGTGAGAAGGTCTTGTGTGTGTTTTTTGACTGCTTCATGCATTCTGGATGCTGACCTTTATGTAAATGAACCATGTTTTTACTACAAATTAAACCAAGAAAACATGGTTAACATAGTTAAGCCATGATAACTGCAAATTAACCATGGTTTTGCTACATCAACCATAGTTTAACCATGATATGTGTAGTAAAACAATCATTATACAAACATTAATCAATACACCAAAAACATACACTTTTACTATAATAAAACCATGATTAATTTTCTTAGGGGAAAATAATGTTTTCATGTCTGACAAGCCCACATTCAGCAACAAATTTTCAACTGATACTCCATTATTTAAGATACCATTCCTACCCCCCCTCACCATCTCTTTAAAATACAAGAATCATAAAACAATCAAATGAAAGGACCATATTTCATCAATTTTGTTATATTATTAACTGAAATTATAATAAACTTTTAAAAATGTCTCTCTCACAGTGATTTAATTTCCAATTGTATACAATTGTACGCTGTATTTTAGCAATCAGCATGTTTATCCATCCATCCTCCTCCATCCTCAGATTTGGAGATCTGTAGCACTCAGCTTTTAAACTATGCCAGCAAATGCTGCAGGTCACAGCTCAACATGGCCACCAGGACAATATCATATGTAAATAGACATAAAGACACATTGAGGCCCCCAAACTGGACCCCTTCTGCCCCTCGGCAGCATCTTGGGGTTCTGTCCATAATTATTATGAACAGAATTGGTGACAAGGGCCAGGGACCTACACAGGGAATTAACTTGACTTACTACTGAGAATGTGGACACAGCTTTCGCACTGGTTGTACTGGGACTGGACCACATGCAAAACTGGCCTGGTACCCCATACTTCTGTAGTGCCCCTCACAATTCACCCTGGGGGACACAATTGAATGTCTTTTCCATATCTACAAAACACATGTAGATTGGACAAGCACACTTTTATATCCCCTCCATACTCCCATGGTTTTCTAACTACCACAGTGACCTCCACCAAGGAGATAACACCCTCCCGCCCCAAGTCCGCCATCCCTGCCTCAGCTTGCAGGGACGTGTCCACATGGTTCAGAAGATCCTCTTAAGTGTTCTTTCCACCTAAAAACTATATTGCCTGGAGAGGTCTTCAGGTTCCCATCCTGGCCTATAACAGCATGGATCAGCCCTGCTTCCCTCTAAGCCATAACCTCTTTGAGGCAGACTATAGTCCTTCTCCATGGCTTCTCCAAGGTCTTTTCAAGCCCAAGTTTTCACTTCCCAGATGACCGTAGCTGCAGTGCTTCTAGCCTGCCAATACCTGTCATCCAAGTCAGGGGTCTTCCAGGCTAGCCATTCTCGAAAAGGGCTCCTTCTTCTAGCTGACAGCCTTCCTCACCACTGGTGTCCACCACCATGTCCTTGGGTTGCCGCCACAAGCACCAACAACCTTCTGGCCATGGTACATTTCTGCAATGTAGGCCTTCCTCCAGCTTCCTTTAAAAAGAGTGAATAACTCCTGTGGAGATGTGAGTTGAACTTACCGTCTTATGCTCAAACATGCCGTTTATTATGACCAATCTGTGCTTAGCACAAAAGTCCACCAACAAAGCATCATTTGGGTTCAAAGTTGAAGTCCCCAGCATAATTATGGAGTCCCCAGGCTGTACCCCTTCCAGGGCCATTCCAAGGGTCTCCAGAAAGGCCAGAAACTCTGAACTCTGGCTCAGTGTATAAACACTTAACACAGTCAAAGCCTTACCCCTAATGACCCAAAGTTGCATTGCAATCCTCTCATTTCACTGGGCAAAAAAATCCCGCATGATGCCCCTCACCCTTGCGGACTCCAGAGAAGGGGAGAGCTGTGTGTGAAAGTGAGTCCAACTATATTTGGCTGATATCACTTAACCTCCTGCACTAACCCCTTCCCCTCTGGTGGCTCCTTCCCAACCAGAAAGGTTACATTCCATGTACCTAAAGCTAGTTTTCTCAACCAAGGTCCAGTCCATATGAGTTTTCCCCACTGCCTGTTGCCTGTCGTACATAGCACTGGTCCGATTTCTCTCCTTGGAGGTGGTGGGTCTACAAGGAGGTGGCCTCATATTTGTTCGGGCTGTGCCAGACCAGGCCTCATGGGTTTGAGCCCAGCCACCAGGCACTCACCTGCAAGCTCCTCTCCCAGGTCTGGCTCCAGGAGATGGCCCCAGTTTCCTCCTTGTCTTCTTTATCTCTCTTGCACTTGTGGGAGAGCTGTGACATTTTGACATCATCAAAAATAACAATTCATTACAAAAACACCCAGCCTCTGCACATTGTCATATGTTTGTGTTGAAGAGTGGTCATACTAAACACTAGTGCAGGAAACAGTGAGATTTCAGTGTGTGTTTTCATCACATTGGTGAAACAATGCATTACTTGAGAACCCTTAACAGAACCCACAGTCACAACACTTATTTGATTCTAGCATTTTTTGTAATAATTATAATTCTAGAAAAAATCTTGTTAAAATACTTTAATAGACTTTCTGAGACATTAACTAAAGACAGAAGATGTGTGAAAAAATCAGGTATCCTGTGAGTAAAGCTTCTGTGATGTTCATGTATAGGTCAGTAAGACTGGAGCTGCTGGAGCCGTTCTAGATGAAGCTAAAAACATCAACAAGTCTTTGTCTGCTCTCGGGAATGTCATCTCTGCTCTTGCTGAGGGAACTGTGAGTACACACACACTTACACTCCTCCACACACACACTAACTCATATACACACACACACTCACACGCACAAACACATTTATCATGCTTGTGTATTTGGTTACTCCTGGTGTGTGTGAGCAGAAGACTCATGTGCCATATCGGGACAGTAAGATGACCAGGATTCTGCAGGATTCTCTGGGAGGAAACTGTAGGACCACCATGTTCATCTGCTGCTCCCCCTCCAGCTTCAATGATGCTGAGACCAAATCCACCCTCATGTTTGGACAGCGGTATCCCCCCCTCCACCCCAGCCCCCCCCACACACACACACATTTACAAGAGCAAGAGCGAAGGTTTCCTAGAGTAACATTATATTTCTCAGATGTTGCTCTTTTGTAGCTTAGGAGATCTGATTCCTGAAGTTGTTTTTTAAGCATGAATTTGGTCTCAAATTTTTCACCAAAAGCTTAGAAATAGATACCAGAGAATAGAAATAGATAAATAGAGAATGATGACTTGTATTACAGTTTTTCATTCACTTTTCCAATTCATTCTTCACACAGTTTTCCTTATCAGCTTTACTGGCATAGCAGTAAATATCACATTTAATATACACTTGAACACAGTTAACGAAACTATAATCAAAAACACCATTATCTGAAGTAAATGAAATGCAATAATCAGCAACATGCGTTCATACAAACAACTTTACTTGAATGTTTCATTGACATGACACTGAGTTGTTAAAAAAAACTGTTGATGCCATTGCATGATGACATAAATGACTGATTAACCGTTTTTTTTAACTGGTTCGTTAAAACAAACCATCCAAAAACAATTGGTTCGCAGAAATGAATCAGACTTCCCATCACTAATTTCAAGTCAAGCTTAGTGTTTTGTGATGGTACACAATAGTGGAAAAACAACATAGTTTTAAATTAAAAATAATAACTTCAGATATATTGGTTAAATTATTGTTGCCATTTAAATTGATCTTTCTCAAGTTTGTAACATTCCATTAAAAAAAATCATTTTTTTCTATGAACATTCGTAGATTGTGGTTATTTTTTATTAAAAATTTAAACATTCACGCATACAGATTCAGATACAGATCATTATCATGCATATAAACTCACCAGCACATAAATAATTATTGTTAGTAATGCAAACACTGGTATGTGTTAGCCTGTGTAAACAGCAATAACAAATGGCCTGAGAATTTTGAGCAGTACAGTTAATGTGTCTGTCTGTATGTTCCAGTGCCAAGACCATCAAGAACACAGCCTCCATTAACCTGGAGCTGACAGCTGAGCAGTGGAAGAGGAAGTATGAGAAGGAGAAGGAGAAGAACAAGAGTCTGAGGGACACCATCCAGAGGCTTGAGATGGAGCTGAAACGCTGGCGCAGTGGTGGGATACTCTGAAGAGTTTATTTTGCCATTCAATTGAATTGAATTCAGTCTGGTTTTTATTGTAATTGTGTGTGAGTGTTGAGGGTTTTTGAATGTCACCTGTGTGTGTGGAAAACAGGAGTTACAGGACTCTCCTTTTCTGGATCTCAAAGCTGTAGAGAAACATGGATGCTGAGCTGTTTGATGGAGCTTTTTTACCAAATGAATATTACTAATCAAAGACACTTTTTCACAGAGTGTCTCTTATTCATGTTTTAAACAGCAAATGTATGAGACCGCTGAGCTTAACCCATCAAAAATTAGGCAAATTAGGCCTTTTTGTGTTTCTAGGACTTGTGCATTGGTTAAAAGCAATGCGGGATGGGCCATTTGTTCCAAACTTCACCTCTGCTGGAAATGTAAACAGAAAAAACAAGCAATTTTATGTTTCAAACATAGATGGCGA
The DNA here is from genome assembly GCA_036877575.1 of Botia almorhae. Lineage (NCBI taxonomy): Eukaryota > Metazoa > Chordata > Actinopteri > Cypriniformes > Botiidae > Botia > Botia almorhae. The sequence goes on from JAZGTJ010014636.1 coordinate 10,429, forward strand.
TAGAGAGGCAATTAGTTAGAAATTAGTTTTGTCAACAAAAATATTATTAAATATAGCTGCAAGCAGAAATTTTGGGGTCAAAACCATTAACGACACAAAAGGGAAATATTTGTGGACATCTCTGATAACTATAATAATTAAAGCAGTTAAAGAGAACAGGTAAAACCCATTGCAACACTATAAAATGATTTATAACACCTGCAATGTTTCAATACACAAAAGATACAGCTTGAAATCCATTTTATATCATCACAGTTGCATTTGTTGACACAGAATAAGAGAACGATTCATGCAATCAACACAAATTCAATAACTTTTTGTCGTGTCTCTAGATGCTACACACCAAGTTTCATGCAATTCGGACAAAAGCTGTAGGAGTAGTTAGATGAAGTAGGTTTTTCATTTAATTTAAAAATGGGTGACCTGAAGTAGACAAACTTGGTTCCACAGGGCCCAGCATGAGTCAAAAAATCTAAAGATAGAAGTTGCATGACAATATGTTATTTCATTCATGTTATAAGCATTTTCGTAAGTTTTGTTCTTTTGACCACTAGTTGGCGCCGGCCTCAAATGTTGCAGGCTACCTGAAAATATGGTGATGATGAACTATACATGACAATATGCAATACTGCATTTTACAACATACTTATTGACTCAGCATGCCTCAAAGAATCAAAAGAGATCGCTCCTATGATTTTAGACCAAAGTGTTTTTTGGTCCAAAAAGACCAAAAAGCCATTTTCATATCTCTGTACCAGTAGGTGGCGCTGTGACAAAGTTGTGCATGCTCCCTCAGGTCAACTATTTTTGTGTGCTTGCTGAAAAATTTGTAGATGCAATATATGAACAGTATCAACATGAATTCCAAAACTTTTTGTTAGGGGTGTCTTTAGGTGCTACATTCCAAGACTGTAGGAGGAGTTTGTGTTTCCAATTGTTCTAGGAACCAATTGTTCCTGTTGCTCAATTGGTAGAGTATTGCAGTAGCAGTACAAAGGTTGTGGTTCAATTCCCAGGAAACACACATATTAACAAACTGTATATGAACTAATTGAATTGTAAGTTGCTTTGGATAAAAGCATGTGTCAAATGCATAAATGTAAATGTAAAAACTTTCAAAATGGCATAAACATTTTTATGATGTAAAATGAGGGACAACCCCACTTGTCTCTACAATGGTCTGATGCCTCTCACCTTTTTCAATGAAAGTCAATGGGGTGGTTGCTAGGGTACTGTAACTGGTTGCTAGGGCATGGCTTTGAAGTTGAAATGTTACTATTTGTTGCTGCTTACTAAGCCGAGCTTTATGAGTCCACCCCCAATGTCCACGACATTCTGATGCGGAGCTATAACGTCACAAAATTCAGCCCAATGTTAAGTCTATAGAATTTTTTCCGGCCACTTTTTTTATACGCCCCAAAAACATCATACGCATAATTGCTTATAAAAGTCATAGCACACCACCCACAATAAGCCAGTCGAATTTCTCTCTTCAGAAAACTACAATTTTATTTTTAAAGTATTTTAAAATGGATTTGAACTAAATGACAAAAGCAGTGAAAGCCCAGCATGGGCTTTTTATTTCTGGGGTGGCTACTTAAATGCTAAATTATAACAATTTTGATATATTTTGGATTTTGTTTAGTCACCACATAATTTCCATAATTAATTAGTGTTTTTTATGTTTTTCTGTCCAGGAGAGAATGTTCCAGAGACTGAGCAGACTGATGCTGATGTAGTGAAGTTGGAAGGCAGTGATGAGGTCTCTCTGGATAATGAAAGATCCTCTGAGCTCCAGCGCGGGAGAGAGAGAGACTTGGACTCCTCTTCTATTGTGGTACGGATCTCTGAGGAGGAGCGGCAGAAATATGAGGAGGAGATTCGCAAACTCTACCGACAGCTGGATGATAAGGTGCGTATGCACACATCACAACAATACCATCACGTTCACAAACCAGCTTCAATCAGATAATAAATAAAAAATAAAACTGTTTGAAAATTTATATATATTCACTTTAAATAAATGCCACTTTCGTTGATTTTGTTATGTAATATAATTATGTTTAGACATGTAAAAGTGACCCAATTGTCCAAATATTTTTTTGCTGCATTTCCATTGCACGGTTTTAATGGTCAGATCAAATGTTTCAACAAATATTAGATGCCTGTGGTTGTAACGAGGAGGCGGAGCCAGAGGGATCCATTCGTAGCATTTTATTAACAAGAATAAACAGGCGTGGGTCAAACAGGGACTATCAGAGCAGTAAAGGCGAGACAAAAACAAAACGAGGTAACAGGCAAGGGTCAAGGCAGGCAGCAAACATCAAAAACACAGTCCAAAGCAGAGTCAAAAGGCAGGCGGCAAAAGGTCAAAAACTATATACAATCCAGTCGGTAACAATAAGGTAATCCAATAACAAGGCATGTGGTTCTGGGCTTTATAGTCCTGTTGATTGTGTTCAGGTGCCCAAGCAGAAAGTAATCAGGAACAGGTACGGGATCATGGGAAATGTAGTTTGGGGAGATATTAATATTCTGGCAAGGGTTCCCGCTGACGGCCAGCAGGAGGCACAGCGGCGACCTCCTTCATAACAGTGCTACCTGCTAAAACACATACACACTAATAACATTAAACTCTCAGTGAGAACTAGCCAAACATAAAAACCAATGAACAAAACAATCATAACAAATAATTCTTCAAAAGAGAAAACTAACAAGCATTCATTATCTAAGGGAGGATCAAGTAAACATTTAGACCAGCTTTAAGGTCAGAGACTCTGTCCCTACATACATGTTATTACAAATAAAAGTAAGTTGTTCCTTTGGAAATATTGTAATTTATGGAGCTGATCTGTGTCAAATCTTACAGATATGTAATTACATTATTTTCCATTCATGTCCTTCACATTAAACATTTACACTTAAATACAGCCTCAGTAACAGATAGATGTGTGTTTGTGTTTCCAGGACGATGAGATTAATCTTCAATGTCAGCTGGTGGAGAAACTGAAGGAACAGATCTTGGATCAGGATGAGGTCAGAGGTCACGCTCTCTCATAACTTACTCAGAACAATATCAAAAAAGAACATAATTAGACATTAATTAAATCATGACTAAACATATTACAGTGTTTTAGAATAATCAATCTCTGAACGCCCAGCAATTCAGTAATTTTAGCATTATTAAAAGTGTTTTTTAATGTCAACAACACAGATGGCTCTTTAAAATCACTACAACACATGATTATTGCTTTCATAAACAACAACAGCAATGTGATAAAAGTTACCAGGGTTTAATAAATAAGTAAAGGATTGTGCAGTCATTTGATTATTATTATGATCACCACTTAACCATTTCATTTTCGTTTCATTTTAAACTGTATGTTATATTACAGTTTTTTTGGATTGCTTAAGCACAATTTTCAAAACAGGGCCCGTGTTTTCAAAACAGTACACACAATTAGCACAATCACACACCCAATTAGCAAAACACTACAGATCCTTTGAATAATTAAACACTCTTGTAAAAACTATACACTTATGTTTAAAAACC
>JAZGTJ010014637.1:0-13980 GCA_036877575.1 Botia almorhae
TCCCAGATATCACATGTCTGTGAGGTTACAGCAATGGGGCTTTGAACACTTCCTCTGTGCAGTCAGTTTGCATTGAGCTGGTGTTGTCTGGCCTTGGGCATCACTGTGGTCTCCGGGGCTGTGCCTTTGGATTGGGTAGAAATGAAGGGGGGGGGCTAGAATATTAAATTTACTGTCATCAAGCTGGCCCCTCTTCTCCTGCCTGACCTCCTTGGTTGCGGCGGACCCAGGAGACGCATGCTGACACTGGGAGTAATTAGAAGCAGACAAAGAGCCGGAGGGGAACGCTGCAGTCTCCACGCTCTGACGCCAACACATTGATGTGAGATACTCGCCCTGGTCTGATTCATATCTCATCAACATGTGTACACACTGTGGTACAACATGTTCTCATATATGACCTATGTGGCTACAGGCACTGGATCCTGCAGCTTTGATATTCACAGGCTCATTATAGCCGTATACAGGCTCACAATACGTACAGCTGCGCCGCATGAATGCGCTCTTGTCATTGCATCAGTGTAGGTGATGATATGACTCTTTCATTTCTAGATCATCCTGCACTCCATGCACAAATATCAGCCCCGCGTCCACGTGATCCGGAAGGACTTCAGCAGCGAGCTGTCTCCAACCAAACCTGTTCCCACCGGGGAGGGTGTGAAGACCTTCAGCTTCCCCGAGACTGTCTTCACCACAGTTACAGCCTACCAGAACCAACAGGTCCATTTCTGACAGTCAGTGTACAGCACCAGTGCGACCCCTAGTTTGTGTAGTTCAGGTGTTAGTGGGCCTAACAAAAAAAAAAGTGGGCCAAATTTTGTCCTTTTGAAAAAAATTATTTCCCAGACAGAAATCTGTATTTTTTCATTAAATATGAAAGTTAGATTTGAATTAATTAAATATTTATAATTACATATAATTATATATAATTGAAATATGATGTATTTGTAATATAATATTAAATAAACATAAACAAATTTAAATGATTATTCAAACATACTAAATTAGTCTTGTCTGTTTTGGGTCTCTTTTCCTGTAACAGATTACCCGTCTAAAGATCGACCGCAACCCGTTTGCCAAAGGATTCCGGGACTCTGGAAGAAACAGGTAGATTTTCAGGAAATCTTACCCTTCTCCGTATTGTCCATGCTGCGTGTGCAAATACACACATATCTCAGCGACGGCCTTTCATATTGAAATGAACCCCAGGAGATCCTTCCCTTCTCCCCCATCCAACTGCATTAAAGTCATTCCCTCAACCGGCTGCCAAGAAACCCTGTCGATCTGTGATAAAGCGATCTGATTGAGGGACAGCAGAAAGAAAAATCCCTCCCTTTCCTTTTCACGCTTTTTTAACTCCCTTCCACCCTCTCCTGTCGTCCCTTCTTTCCTTCTGCCTGTATTTCCATCCTCTGCTCCTCATTGCTCCATCTCTGTAAGACCCGAGTCGGAACAGTCTGAGACAGGCCCTCAGCACATGAAAGCACACTTCCATCTGGAGAGTATTATCGCCACAGATATTTGAGACATCTTTTTTCATTTTTCAAACAATAGACCGACTGATTTATGAACTAGCGTTAGATTTTCATTGCAGAAAAATAGAGATGAAAAGATTATACACGAGTAAGATATATATAGCGAGAGAACACTCTTGCCCTCACACATATATCCTTATTTAACTAACGCCGCAAAAATATAAAGACTTTATTGTACAATAAAATTGTTGATCCATCACCGAGTAACCGCAGTTCCTTTTCTGCAATGGATCCCTCTCGTTGTAGTTTACAAACCGCAAATTAAGTTGTAATGTTGGCTTTGGGCGAACGGTGGAATCAGTTACGCTTGACCAAGGCATAAATCAATAAATCGCAATCGGGCTTGTTAGTGATGTATTACATTATAGGGAAAAAATCTTTAATTTTGTGATCAGTGGGCAGTCATATTCGATCTTATAGTGTACATGTCCAGTCGGAGTTTAAATCATTAGCGTGTAATGCTAACGAGCGGGCGGCAGTGGAGAAATACTGCCTCGGCAGTGGAGAAATACAGCCACACGACACACGGCCGGTGGAGGAGCAGAGAGGAGTAAATCACACAAGAAGGGGAGGCATGTACAGAGCATAGATGAAACATCATGCAGATTTATGTTCACAGTAAAAACCTGCTCCCTTTTACGGGATCTGGTTTCCTCCAGCTCCCCCTCTCCTTTCCTCTCCCTCTCTTTCAGTCGCCACCTCATGTGCATAATCTGAAATTCTCACCTGTTTTTCTCTCTTGTCTCTTCTTCTGTCTTTCTCGATCACTGTCGCCTGCGCAGGACCGGGCTGGAGGCGATTATGGAAACGTATGCTTTTTGGAGGCCCCCTGTAAGGACCTTAACATTTGAGGACTTCACCAACATGCAGAAACAGCAAGGTATATATGCAGTGGATGGTCCATGTGACGAATATAATACGTTACCAGAATGTTCAAACAGCGTATTTGCCACACTGGAGATTTTTATACTTGCTCGCTTGAGTAACAGAGGCTTGGAACAGAGGTAAAATATGACTTCATAGATCATTTCAAAAGTTACTGTGTGACCACAATAATCACACACCACAATGAATGAATGACTCAGTCTGTAGGGAGCTCTGCTATGGGTGGGACAAGTTTACAAGGGTTTTGTGTCCAAGAGTGAATTTGTTTGTTTGTCTGTTTGACAGTTCAAATGTTGCTTCACTTCCTCAGCTCCTTAAAAGTGACGAATACTGGCCTGTTTTGAATACTTCTTTCACCCTGTCTACACCGACTGCAAGCGGTGCATCAAAAGTAAATCCATCCAATTATAATCAACACAGCTGTCTAAATCTGATCTCCGATCTGCTAATTTAAGCCTTAACAATTTTGTTAAGCATAGGCAGCTGTAGCAGCTTATATTACTCTTACTATTATTATATGATAATTATGTAAGTTAAAGTTAAATGAATAGATTTCTAATGGAAATGACAATTCACCACCTGCACTGCTAAACTCATCACGCATACATCAAGCTTTCTCCTGATTGGTCCGTATTAGTGAATGTTACAGTTGTATATAGACCCAGAAACAGTCTGGTGTAGAGAGGGTGTCACATTAATCACAGACACCCTTTCACCATTCTCATTCTCTTACTCATAGTTAATGTGAGGGTCCAGATGATCAAATGTTGATGTAACTTTTTTCTCTCAAGAGTTCATCCTCATAAATTCAGAGTAATGCGAGCACGCTATTTTGTCTGAGTGGACATCTGTTTGTCATCACAAACTCCTCGAAACAGATTAAACGTTAATTAAAGTTCTCGCACGACTGACACAATTTTGTATCCTCTTCCTCCGCCACCCGCACAGCCCAAAACCGATTGTCCTCAACAAACACATGCAGGAGTAAATCTATTGGAGTAATTAGTTACCCTTACAACACTGTCGAAGCTTCTCTCGTTCCAGCTCAACAACAGGAGAAAAACATGACATCACTGTGAGGTCTCCTCTACCTCCCTACCTTCGCCAACAGAACAGAACCACAGCGAGCGAACCAGAACTCCGCTCGGCTGTGTTATCGAAGGCATATGGAGTTGGCCCAAACTTCAGCCAAGAGACATTAGATTTATTTAGTATATCAGAGTTTCTTTCCGATTGCTAACCATAGAGCAGACCAAATTTTTGAAACAACAAACTGAGTGCTCGCCAGTTTCTCATTAATGAAGAAATATGTGATTGATATCCCAAAGCTATCATTCAGTTCCAAGTGTTTGACTTATTGGCTGTGCATCTCTGCCAATTGTTTTTCCCTCTAAGAACATATGCCCAAATGCTGGGGTTTATACTGAGAGAAGGAGGCTAGCTTATTGTTCTGTTGACCAGACATGCATGCTTTTAAACTCAAGCCACATTTGCCACAATGTCCCTGAAATGGCTGCAGTTAGCCTGAGTTAGCTGACAACAACACATCTACTATTGTAACTTTTGAGGAACAAGGAAATTCCATTGTGATACCAGTGAGATGATTTATTTTATGTAAATGATCACTGAGGAGATCCATTTAGGATAATTCACACTGTCCCAACAAATGCCAACATTTCAGAAATTCTTAAACTGGTTTTAAAATATCAGAAAACATAACTAGAATTTTAACACTAACCCAGCAAAATTGGTCATTGATCCAGCAAAGCCCAACAACCACTGGAATTTGATGTTTGTTGGTGTGTGTAACTAGTTTAAACTACTGTTTATGGGTTAATTAATTGGCACTTGTTGGCGAACTTAAACAGGCCTCTCTTGTGATATGGTGCAGTGCTTACCCTAAGGAGCCATTGAGTCCACTCACGGACCACAGGATGTAATAAGAGATATGCTGTCAGTGTGATTGTTGGACAGTGCCTGTGTTTTGAGAGCTGGCTCTGTCCCGCTGTCCTCCTTGTGTTTGTATTCGCTTATTCTTTATGCATAGGTATGCGTGCGGACAGTGTGTCCTCAGGGTTTGTATGTTTCTGAATGTTTGCTGTGTCTGTTTTTCAGGCGGGAGTACTGGCACCTCTCCTACTACCTCCAGCACTGGCACTCCATCTCCTTCTGGTGCAACACACCTTCTCTCCCCCTCTTGCTCTCCTCCTACTTTTCATCTGGCCCCCAACACCTTCAATGTGGGCTGCAGGGAGAGCCAGTTGTGTAACCTAGGCTTATCAGAGTACCCTGCTTGTGCCAGAAGCAACATGGCCGCCCTGCAAGGCTACGGAGGGCTTGCCGATGGTTCCTACGGCCGCCTCCAGACAGCAGGAGGCGCTGTAACCTCTGGCCAGGGCTCAGATTCCTTCTTGCCCCAGAGGACTTCTTCTCTTATCGCTGCAGGGATGCAGGGTGGGGCGCATGCCTCGCTGGCTGCTGGAACCAGCTGTGGAGGCAGCAGTGGGGGTAAGATGGATGCATATGGAAGTCAGCTGGCCTCCTTTCCTGCATCCCAACTGCAGTATGTAATGCAGGCAGGGGCAAGCTCCACCTCTGGGTCGTCGGCTTCATCAGGCACCTCCCCTTCCTCTGCTCACATGTTCACTGGGAGCCATCATCACGTGCAGCAGAGCACATACAATGCCTTTTCCCTTCACAATCCCTACAACCTGTATGGATACAACTTCCCAGCCTCACCGCGCCTGGCAGCCAGCCCAGAGAAGCCTCAGGGCAGCTTGCTGTGCTCCTCCTCCACGGCTGGAGCATTTGCTGAACGCCAATACCTGTCCAACAGCGGCATGGACAGCATGCACATGATCGGCAACCCCGCCAGCAGCCAACAGGGGGCCAGCAGCTGCGACGGCCGTCAGTATGGCTCCTCTACTCAGATGTCCATGCACATGGTTTGAAACAGTTGGAAAACAGAATAAACCAAAAACAGATCAAAACACCAAACACGGACAGACGCAGCAGTTTTTCTTGCTCAGCTTTGCTGGGTTTTTTAGAGTTTTCATCGTTCAACTTGTGGTACATTGGCACGCACTGCACCATTGTTCTGCTGCTGGTGGCACCAGCCGTTTCGATGTGGTGTTAGTATACAACGGACTTCTCATCTCATTACACAAATACCTTTTCACTCATCAGACTGAAGTTGACCGACAGTCTCTTACATTATATACTGTTACAAACAAACGGATATGCAAGCTACGAGGACCTTTCTGACTTGACAACCTCAACGACGTGCAAAACTAAACGAAAACATAGGGGCTTTTTCTAGGGGATGTTTTTGATGGATTCTGGTGAGGATTCATACCCGGTGCAATAATAATAGCAATAATTCATCCCTATATAGGACTCAACCGGAAATCAACCTGAATGAGAGACATCCACAATCTGTGAGCAGATGCATTTTGTTAGGATGGATTTTCTGTTGTTAATAACTAGGTGGTCAAATTAACTTTATGACGCAATGTTGGAGAACCGAGAGCCACAGATATATATAGCATACTGAGTCAGGATAGCAAAGTAAACTAAAAGTCTGCTCTGTTGCTCAAAATGATACTGAAACAGTGAGCTTGTTGTCTATGGGTTGGAAATGGCTAAACGATATCCTGAGTGGATGACCTTCATAAACATATAAGCAATAGTAAATGCACGCAGAGGTTTTAAATTGTTGTGTGGATTAAAACAATAGGAAGACATGGTAATTAAGGTATATGCTTTGGAGTGTTGTAGATGAATATTTAAATGCTAAGCAATGATACATTTATGGCCAGTTTATGGTGAAATTAAAAACAGTGTGGGAAAGGAATTAAGAAATATTGTTTTAGGCCTTTAAAACTGTAAATACAGGTGCCAAGCACATGAAGCTCATTAAAAATACATTTTAAGTCCTCTGTATGGTTCTCTAAAAAAGTTCTTGTTGTTTATTTGATGGGTCTTAAATAAAAAAATCGTATAGATTTGGTTAAGACAAGAAAATACAGCCTGACATAAGTATATATTAATTTTGTAATAAATTAAAACTTTGTTAATCTATATACATGGTCCCATACAGAGAGCAAAACGTTTTAAATAAAGTCTACATCCTCACAGTATGTGGTGCTACATTTACTTTCACATCATCCAGTAAATAATTACAAGTTGTATGAAAGCATAATCCATGAGGAACAAACCTCTCACCCACTCAAAAACATTTATTTCCTCCTCTATTAAAACCAAGCGCTCGACATAAAGAGAAACAGAAAATAATTCTCTGAAAGTCACAAAGCGTAGAAACAAATGTGTTAAAACAAAGGATTATTCCTGCTGTTTCTCTTTGATACAAAGAAGAAAGGAAGGACCATATGGATCAAATTCATTCTTCTCACTGTGGTGATGCATATAAATACCCCACCTGTTTAAAGGGACTGGGGGAAGAGAGGAACATGTTAGAAGTTGCGTGTGGGTAATTTTAACTTTTTTGTTTTTAATATATCTGTTCTTAATACGTTTACAGTATGTATTTATGATGACTTCCCTCATGTCTCGGCATTGGTTCTCATTATCCAGGCACAGACCTCAGTGATTTAAAAGTGTAATCAGCATCCATTACACAGATGTTTTCTGAAGTGAGTAATTTTCTCTCTCTCGCTCTCTGTTCCTCTTTATTTTTACTTTTTTCCCCTCAAATCATTTCCCATCATGTGCTCAGTTCCAGCCATGAAATATCATATCTGAATCATCATCAGAAAGTAAACGGGGTAGAGGACCGTGGAGACGTCTCTCAGTATTGGAAACACCTGTTTTCCAAGTGGAGGACTGGTAATGACTGGACACACAGGCGCATGATTTCATAATTTGGCATATCTCCATCTATCTGAACATCAATTTCAATAATTATTCGCGTTTATTTGTCTGATGCTTTGAAACAGCAGTTTGGCTAAATTTCAAATCTGCCGTGTTTTTCATAAAAGGATCCATGGCTAGTCACATTTCAAACGGAAGGGAAATGTGAGAAATATGAATGTTGAAATGCAAAGGATAAATTTATGCAAAAATGAGGTTTAGGAGGAGCTAGTTTGTCTATTCCTGACAATCATAATGCAAGAGTATTTAAATAGCTCCAGATCTGTTTACTTTATTATGGTCAAGAATTTGATAAACAGGTGAACTCAAAATGAAAATGTGGTCATTCTGGCATTCCAAACCGTTCATAGGTGTGCTATATGTCATAAGATAGCAATTGAGTAAGCTACAGACCAAAATTTAAGGCATTCATGTTTTAAAAAGGTATACCAGAATATATATTAAACAAAATCACACTTTATGTTCCACAAAAGAATGTCATATAGGTTGAATGAAATAGGAATGAAACAGTAATATATAGAAATGAAGTAAGGGTGCAAAAATAATATTCGTTGTTTTTATTTTACTAAATTATCTGCTAGGTTTATTTATAGACCTTATTGTATGTTACATACAATTAAACTGCTAGAGTAGAAATAAGATTTCTTTTCTGTGTTGTTTCATAGCTAAAAATTACATCATATTCATTACATATTTTAAATATTGTTTACATATTTTAATCATAGTATTTAATCATTGTTATAGAAAGATTAGTTGTCTCTAATAAAATATTAAATTAAAAAACAAATTCTCAAAATGTATCGTAGCTTACTTGTTGCAAACAATACAACAGGCCTGAAGAGGTCTCTGCTCATGAGTGACAGTGTGTAATCTGTGAGACAGTTAGCCATACTTTATACAATGATTGATTTTTTTTCATCTAAAGCTATTGAAAGAAAACAAAGTTATTTTATTGGGAAATTGAAAGTGTGTCTTTTCAACCCAGACAGCTGGTTTAAAGTATATGGCCATGTAAGATAGTCTGATAAGATTTCTAGTAAACTATTGCCCTCTTGTGTTTCTCATCCACTTTATGGATTCTAGTATTGAATCTGAGTAAATTATGACTCAAGATTCTCTGTTTAATCAACACAATCATGTCAGCCTTAGCGTTCCAGTGACCTTTATATGTATATGTCAGGTATAGAACTTCCTGTGTGTGTTCCTGTAGTGTAGTGTTCCTGTAGCTCAGCCAGTAGAGCATTGCATTAGCAGCACAAAGGTTTGATATGCAGGGAACACGTGTACTGGTAAGTTATATACCTTGAACGTACTGTACGTCGCTTTGGATAAGTGCTCTGTTAAGTGCATAAATGTAAGCAGAGCGTTGAAATCGATCTCATCATTAAAAGGCTCATAAAAGGCCAAAAGGAAGTGTGAGAATGTTTCTTTTGAGGGAGGAAAGGAGATGTTTAAGATACCCTCTCAAAGCAAGTGGTTCTGATGAAACGATAAGTCCAGATGGAAAAAGCTGAGCCCGGGGCCAGGCCCTTTTTCCTGTGGTTCAGTACCTGCAGAGTACAGAGACGCCCCACCGAGCTGCTTCCTCCCCTAATGAGAGAAGTCCGGCCTGGTCTGGTCCCATGGATGCAGCTAGTGACCCTGCTCAACCTCACACTGAATCAGACCCCTTAAAACTGGGCGTAATACGAAGAGTTTCAGTGTGGATTGGCAGGGTGACGTACCATTGGAACCTAAGCGTATATATTGAATTCACACAGCAGCAGAATACGATTGTCAGTGCTTTTATAGGGTGTCAGTACATGTGGATAGGTTCGGCAGCCCTGATTCTTGAGTGTTTAGAAAAGGGTTTAAGGAGCAAAGGGACTAGTTGTCATGGCTTGATATTTTAACCGTAAAGCTAGGCCTATTAGGAGCTTATACTCATATGACAATAAGGTTGTAAAGTAAAACAATGGCCTGTCTACTTGCCAGGCACACACACACACACACACACACACACGTCATTTAATGCAGTACAGTGGTAACTCTGCACTGTGCAGGCCCTTGATTCTGTGTGTGTTTAATCTTTTATGTGAAGTTACAGCAGCTCACAGAAACAAAGGCACCAGAAGTACTCCCACCAGTTTTGTGGTCTGGGCAAGACCCAAATTTCGTACTCTACACTACAGTTATAAATTTAAAACGCTTTTAAACCAATGTCAAGTTGAACTTGTGCCACAAACAGGCTCATACACTAAACAGAATTGTGCAAACTGTGATGTTTTTTATGCTGTTATAAGTCGTAATCTTTAATCCCAGTAACTAAATTTGCATATGTAACTAATGACGTTCACAAGTCAAGTTGGGGCTTGACTTTGTTTATTCGATTATACTGACAGTGTTACCAAACGCTCTCATAAACTATTGGACAGTTTGAGAATCACACCTGTTGGATAAAAAATCTGTTGGGAAGAGTTTTCCTGTAGCTCAACTGGTAGAGCATTGTGTTGACAGCGCAAAGGTTGAGGGTTTGATTCCCAAAGAACACACATAATGATCAAATGTATAGCTTGAATGTACTGTAAGCAGCTTTGGATAAACTGCCAAATGCGTAAATGTAAATACACTTAAAAACAGAAAATACAAATAAAAAACCTAGTTCATGTAACCTAATTTTTTTCTCTTTGTCTGTATTGTTCCTGATAAATGTTTAACTGGTCAAATAAGTATGTCGTAATCATGTTTACTGAAACTGGGATTGACTGGGCTTGACTTTGCAGATAGAAATAGTGGTCAAAGTATTTATGGTGTAATGACCTATAGAATTGTGTACTATCCGTGCAGTGATGAGAGACCATGCTGTAAATAATATAGGCCGGTAAAACCAGCAAGCAGCTTTAGGCATGCTTTCCTTCTGTCCATAAACTAATGGACCTTCTTAGTCCTTGACCAGGCCTCTCTGCCCACATTCAGCAGTTTGATTTGTTACACTTATTATTTTCACAGGAAGTTTATTTAACGGTCGATAGATGGACAGCGCGAACAGCCATTGCTCAGACCGCTTTAAAATGCAGAGCTAATCCAGTACCCCCCCAACAGTTAAATATTCTGGAATATCTTCTGCCAACACACATGTGGACGATAAATCACCTTTATAATGCATGTCACATAAAATGTTACTATGACTGCTGGCTTAAGATTGTGTTTGTACGGTTGGGCCTAACCCAGTGCCACACATTCATGTTTGCCGCCCATTAATCTATGTGTAAAGGCATGCAGTTACGTGTTGGGTGCGTGTCTGAATGTAGATTTAAAGAGCAGCCGCTACATTCTTCCCTGCCCCTCACCTGGGACAGTGTGACCACTGCTTTCATGGAAATTTCAAGCCAGCCTTTCCAAAAAGCCCCTCAGTAATCACCTCTCAGAGTACTTGTGTAAAAATGGCATTCTTACATGGCCGCAAAATGCTATCATCACCGCTCCTAATCCACAGTAGCAGGCCTGCTGAGAACGCATTGGCAACGTGCTTGTCACACCAGGCCTGCGAGCTTACCCAGAATGCACTGCAACATGCTGTGTCTGTAGAACAAAAAATCCTCTATTTTCTCCTAATGGAATTTAGCATTAGTGTACTGTGTTAGACCTGAAACCTGGCGCTTTTTTGCGCGTAATGACCTCTCAGGGCAACTGGCTTCCTCATTACTAAAGCTCCTGTAAGCCCCTGAAATGTGGCCAGTTGGTAGCGTGTGGGCAAATGGGTGTGTTCCTATGCCTGACTGCTCACGCGTCTCTGTAATACAGGATAGCATGAGTTTAACCCTTTAACATCTCAGTCACCAAGCAGCGAGCAGGAGGATGACCAGAATTAGCGAGAGGGTTTTGTTTCAAAGTCTGCCAGGCTTTTCAAGGAAACAATAAAGGTTATAGCTAGCTTAGCATCTTTAGGTTACACACTTGTTCTCTCGGTTTGGAAAGCAGGTGCTGAAAGGGTGCGAGGGTGGAATAACAATAATAGTGGTTGTAAGTGCATAAACAAAGAATGTACGTTTCCACTCAGATTTCATCAAAATTATAATCAAAATTACTTCGCATTCCCACTTTGTGTGTGAACGTGCACTAAACCGGTTTCCAAGCAATCCGGTTTTCTAGTAAAACAAACAGTAGGACACGAGTGCGTGTGAAAGGAAGTCTTAATATAGGAATGGCATGAAGTTTAAGTTTATATGTCCCACAACAACTGTAGCCTTTTTCCATCCTGCATCTCTGCAAGCAGCCTCCCACCTCCCAATCCGTTCTTCAGACAGAGGGTTCGCACTGTAATCCCAAACACCTGCTCCATACAAGGGAATGCCAAGTTAAATTTACTGCAGTAAGGAGAGCCCCAGTGAGACACTAATTGAAGGGACCTCGTTCATCAACTCAACCAAACTCTGACTTTACTTACTTGTGTTTGTAGATGTAAAGAATTCTGGTCTTTGAGGCAAAATTGTGAATGTTGTATGTGCAATGCTAATAAAAGACTTAAAAATGTAATAACAATTATGAATTAAGTGCATAAACAGATTGCATGTTATAGTCACAATTATATGTTAAGTCAATATATGCAAATCAGTTAAAGACAGCTCAGGCGATCTTTTCCAGAAACATTTTTTGCTGGTTGAAAGTCTTTTCATATCCTCAGTGAAAGTAAAGTGTAAAGTGAAGTAAAGTGATCTAAATGTATTTATATATTTATATAACTTAGGCGGAAGGTGCTGGACTGTTTGTCCAATGATTGCATTTGGTCTGAACCCTTACGGAAAAGACACATGAATTTCACATGTGAAAAACATCGTCACTGCTTGTTTCTAATTTGATTCCGTGGGTTTCCTGTGGGAATTAACATGGGACTCACATGAAAATATTCCATAACCATCTGATCACGTGGTTTTGCACATGTAAAATTCATGTGTCTTTTCTGTAAGGGAATGCAATGATAGGATGTCCTACTTGCCTGTCAAATCTCTTTTGAAGGAGGCGTGGCTTTTGGAGAGCACCCTGAATGGAGGGCAAGAATTTATGTTTTCAAAGCTAGGTTGCTATTGCTAGCCCTTTCGAAATTGCCCGCCATAGCTTTAACTCACAAATGTAAACAGTATTTTAATAAAGTATTTTATCCACAGTTGCAGTTCCTCGGCTACATAATATTTAAAATATAAATCAGTGTAGTGTCCACCACAGGCCTCTTTACCCCTGTTTCCCTCACAGGCTGTTTGAACTTTTCTGAAATAAAGTTCTCACATAGAGATTTAAGCCTGTCTGTGTCCAGCTCGGGCTATGCGGTGTGTAGCTGCTTGCAGTCCAGATTTTCACTGCCATGCCTCGGTCCTAATCCATTTAAAACCAATTACAAGGCTGTTATAGTGATCGCCCTCCCAAAAATGACAATGGAATCACGGTGTGGTAGAGAACGAGAACAATGGCAGTCGCTCGTCCTAATGCCGCTCCTTTCTGATCAGCCACTGAAAAAACGGCTTTGTGTTGTCGCTATCTCATACACTGCGGGCGATGATGTATGTAATTAGCATAGTGCTTTGGTGAGAGGATAAAGCTGTTGACTGAAATGGTGTTTAAGGCTTTTGATCTCAGTGTTTTGCAGCCATTTTGAGGTCAGATTGAGGGACAGAGTCCCCTCACCTCCTCGCTGATAGACTTTAATTAAATTGCTTTAGACTTAAGAAAGCTACGAGATTGTGCTGTGCAGAGTACTGTACGGTGTACATGGTAAGTACAGAGTTTGTTTGGCATAATTTGGAAGTATTGTAAAGAGAATTTATCACTTTCATGATACAAACGTGAATTCCTGTGCTGGTTTAGCTAGTGAATTATCACAGCCATACCTAGCTGAAAATTTTAGGTTGTAAGTACGTTTCCCTAACAAAAAAGTAAAGTAAAAAAAGTGTTTTTGGAAGTTCTGGTAACATTCAAAACGTCCAGTTTTTTTAGATGCTTTACTAACTTTACTAACCGTTTTTAAAACATTCCATTAACTACTTAAGAATACCATTCTTGATATATACAAAATATGTGACATTATAAAAGTTTCACTACTATTACTGCAAGAACATTTTTTTTAATTTTAGAAAATGTTAGCCAACGTTCTAAGAATGCTTCCGTTAGTTGGGTACTGGTCACCAGCTAAACTAGCATGTTCCTTTGGGTAATGCTAGCTGAATTGGTAAAAAAGGTAGAACGCCAGTACGCCACACTGAGTTCCAGCAAACAAAACACACCATGACCAGCTATGCTGTCTTTTTTCTCAGCAGGGATTGTATAAAGTAGATCTCTGCTGATGCTGTAAATCCCCTTTTGAATTGTCAAGACCCGCATCATAAAGAAATATGGGCCAAAGTATTGCCTATAGTCCTTATTATGACATCAGGAACTCGTTTATTCTCGTATGTTTGTCAGGGGGTAGAATTGAGAAATACAGGGAAAGCTGCAGAGAGGTTTGTGTGTGTGTGTGTGTGTATGTGTGTGTGTGCTTTTGTCTTGCATATGGTACACACACAACACCAGGCATTCAGAGCATCACACAGCACACATTTATTTAATTAGGCAGGAAGCAATTCCTGTGACATTCTCCTGCTTATTTATGACGTGTCGCGTCTAATGCGGAGGCCAGAGAACTGCTGAGGTGGAAGCCCCC
>JAZGTJ010014638.1:0-13979 GCA_036877575.1 Botia almorhae
CTGTAAACTCAGCATTGATCATGACTGTGCGCATTACCTGTAAACTCAGCATTGATCATGACTGTGCGCATTACCTGTAAACTCAGCATTGATCATGACTGTGTGCATTACCTGTAAACTCTGGACGACAGGCACAGGTGTGACGGGTGCGAGTACAGGGCCCATCCCCTCATAGAATGTGTACTCTGCTTTATCTGTGCTGATGATCGTCCAAGACGCGCCATCATTGATCATTTCCTTGTTTGTTTCTTTAGGACATGGTGTGGCCTGGAGCATGGAGAGAAACGTTACAACTGTTTTTGATTTATCTTTCGAGCTGTCGGGTCTGTTCCCAGGAAATGTCAGTTTGGCTTTAACATACATAAAGAAAAGTACATAAAGTAAACTGAGAATCCACACTGTGAGAATAAAGTCACCCGTAACACAGTCATTTAAGTGAAAACAAACGTTGATGAAACATTATATCAACTCCTGTATAAGCAGCATGAGTCAACTGACCTGGAACTGTATTATTTTCTCCTGTGACAGACAGAGGTACATCCGCTCTGTGTCTTTAAGATAGAAAGCACATTTATGAAGCTGAGACACTGGATCGTTAGCATCCAACAGTGCTGTCTGCTTATCCACCTTACGAATGATCTAGACACAGAAACACACACGTCACATTGTGAACACTGTTACACAAGCTGTATGACCTCAGATAAGAGAAGCAGAGCCATTTTCCATTATTTTGATATTTATCATACAGAGTGAGCAAGTGTTACTTTTGAAACGTTTAAACAGCAGTGTGTATCTTTACAAATCCTCCCTCCACCAATTCAACAGCATCACTCACACTATGATCCCAGTCTCTGTTTGACAGGATGAAATGAATAACAGCTTACCAGTCGTGGTAGAGCCATGCCTGTAACTGAGCAGACCAGCTTCACCGTCTGACCGTAGTGGATGTAACCGTCTCTGACTGTAAACTCTTCACCCTCTGACTCATCATCATCCACTACACACAACACAAACAACACTGAATCATTAAACAGACAGAGGACGAGAGAAAACTGATGAGCAACACGTCCCCTCATTAGATATGACGACGAATACAAAGTAAGGACAAACAGAGAGGGTGTAGATGTAAACAGTGACTCTAAAATCAGACAACAGAAATGTTCAATAAATATCTGTGTTTGCGAAGCAATGCATGTTACAGCAGTCGACACAGAATTCCAACTGATACCAAAACCAAACATAGCATTTTAAAATTGTTCTAAATGTGAGGGAATAGCAGAATCCAGACCACAACGATAACAACATCTTTATAGAGGAATGATATTGTTAAGATCATTTTCAGAGAGATATTTGTCCAGCTGATGAATGCTAGAACACTGACAGCCAATCAAATCCATGCAACAGCAGGCCATTAACAGCTATCTTTGTGAAACTGCAGCGTGCAAGCCTAAGATAAACACAACAACATGGTCTGTTGATGTGTGGACACTAATAAAGTTATCATTATAGAGATAATTCTTGGTTCAGTTTTAAGTGATGTCAAAACCAGCAGGAAATACTCTTGTTTCTATGAAAATGAAGTGTGACAGCGTGTTAAACAGGCGTGTGTGAAGAACTCACACAGATGAATGTAAAAGGCTCCCCACTGCTGGGAGCTGGCCTGAAAGTTTCCTCTCTCCACGTGAAGGTATCGTGTACTGACCGTCTGAGAGCGCAAGCGGTTAAAAAGAGCCACCTTCGTCCCTGACGCTATACACACTGCATGAGAGAGAACAAATCCATCAACAAACACAGGTCACACTGATATAATGTACACACACACCACAGTTCTGATCATAAAGCTCGCAGAATTTATCAGCGTTTCTCCAGAACCTGACGAGAGATCCATTAAGATGTTACAATTAAATACAACAGAGCAAGTACAACAGAATTAAGATAAAAAAATGTAGCACATACGTTTTACATGAAGAATGTGTGTGTAAATGTGCAAGTAAAAAGTAAATCCAGGATGTAAACAGTGTAAATTGTGCAGTCACAGTACGAGAACAGACACATGATGAAGTCATGAACTTCAAAGGGAAACATGAGACTCACGGTCTGTGTTCTTCAGTGACTGTTTCTTTTTGGAAGGTTTGGAGATAACCTTGATCCTTTTGCTGAGGAAAACTCCGATATCTGAGCTATTCCCATAAAACATCTTCACGGACAGCATGAAGTGTTTGCGTTTGTCCGAGTCAGAAATGTATAACGTTTTGGCTGTACAAAAGTTCTGCAGGATCAAAGAACAGGAATCAGCATGACAAGCCAGAAGATGTTTTAGTATGTGTGAATTTAAAGCACCTTGCCCTCCAAGTTGAGCTGCTGCATCTCTTGCTCACTGCTTCCGATCCCGATGAAGGCACAAGGCTGAGACTCCTGCTCCAGACAGCCCTCGCTTTCCATCCGCTCCTTCTTTTGCTTCCAGCCACAGCCCATCAGGTACACACACGGTGGAGGACAGAAGAATCTAACACACAACGCAGTGCGTTACCAATGCAAAGGCTGGGGTTCGATTTTCAGGGGACACGTACTGATAAAATGTGTAACTTAAACTCACTGCAAGTCATTTTGGACAAAAGCGTCTGCCAAATGCATAAATGTTAATGACTTGCACAGATCTTTTAACCTTCATTTACAGACACAGAGAGACAAGGAGAAAGACAAGACGTGGGGATACAGACACACAAACATAAAGAGCTGCACAGGCTGTGTGTGAAGACACAACATCAGGTAATATTTTGACTTCATTTGTACCTCTTTTCATTTCCGTATGATTTCTGTGCAACTTTTGCGTGTAGTATGAGAACGGTCTGATCTCCTCTTTCATTCAAGTAGCTGCGCATCGCCTCTCTGCAAAATCATGTGACAGACAGTTGGTTCATTTATGTTACAGCTCCTAACATGCGTCTGATAAACACAACATTAAGTTTACAATGTATGTACCTTGTTAACCGCTTTGATTGAGGAATTTCACCAAATTTCCTAAAAAGTAAATACAACAGTCACGTCTCACTTTTTTAGGATTTTTTGAGGGCATCATAAGTCCCATAAGCTTATAAATGCTGTCCAGGTAGGCAGCTCTTATGATTTTGAAACACAGTCCACCCCTTAAATATACCCCCTGAAAGTTACAAAAAGGCACATAATAGACCCCAAATAAACTTTGACAGTACTTCTGAAAAACAAAAGTGTACTTTAACTGGACAGGTTATGACACTGACTGGCTAACATTTGCTAAACTGTACTCTTGTCTACATGAACACACGAGCTGGCGGTGTATTCATCTTCAAATTCAATGATCTCTACTGCTTTACTGTAAACACATTGAAAGATCAGCTCTCCACTACTTGTAGATATACCGCCAAATAGAAGCTCAGACTAACTGAATAAAAGAGATCAAAATCATTCAAAACAAGAACCGCCTGACGAGCGATCAGGGATGTGAAACACTGAATCACAGAGTTTCCACATGAACCCGTTTGCACGCCTCGTCCGTGAAACACTTCACTGCTTACCCTGTAACTACAGGCGCCATCTTCACCATCAGATCATAACGCCAACGATCGCGAGATGTGACCCCGCACAACAGCAGCCTGCACGAGAGGGGGCAGGTGGGGCGACACGGGGGGGTAGTGGTCAGAAATAAGGGGGTGAGAGCGGCGGGGGGACGAAGGCGTGGGAAAGTTTGAAATCCCGCGAGAGTTCCTGGAAGCTTTCTACGAGAGTGAACGGATGCCTGTTTCAAGTCATCGCGAGAGTTTGATGTCGACCAAAAGCGTGTGAAAATTCTCACGGTAAAAAGATAGAGAGAAAGAGAGAGAGAGAAAGAGAGAGAGACCACACCTTTATAGCGCAACCGTGAGAAAAGATTTCTAGACGGAAGCCAGTACAAGTACAAGTACGAGTACAAGTGGAGTTTATTTCAGCCATACACAAGTACATATTTCTCCAGATCAAGCTGCTACAACAAACACGGAACATCACAGAGCTACAAGTAGTCTAGACTTAGATCTTATTGTTTCAGTGGTAGTCTAGAGATTTTAAAATTGTGTGTATGCGTTCAGAATGCTTAGATACAGTAAGGTTCAATTTGTTAACATGCAAGTGTTAATATGTTAATACAATTGCAATTAATATGTTGTTAATATGCAAATGAACTCCAAAAAGTTGACAAAAGCCAGAAATATGCTCTGACATGACAGAACACTCATATATTGGTTAAAACGTTTGACATTTGTCTTTTAATATGTCCTCCCACAGCTTCCTGTTTCAACAGGAAATTAACACATTAGCACAGTGTAGAAAACTGTACAAGTCAAATAATTTCACCTGAAGTGGAACATTGATTGTACATATAAATTTAATAGAAAATCTGAACATCTGTGAAGAGATAAACTATTGTAATATTGTGGAAGAATTTGTCATGTTGCTGGTGGGCAGTCTGAAGTCAACATGGGTCAAAGGTTTTGTTTATTGAGAAGCTTTCTGCATACGCTTTGAACAAAAATGAGTCTGTATCTGAAATTCTCCAACTCTCTAACCAGTAGACCATAATTGTCACTATATGCTTTAGTAGACTACATCTTACTTCAGATCCGTTTAGGTACTTAAAAAGGTGACAGTGAAAGGACGCTTGACTTTTTTAAAAACCATCAAAGGTGCCAGTAGATTTGACATTTGTAAGCATCTGATCTGTAAGACATGGGGTGCATAATTCCCCAGCATTCTGCTCAAACCCCAGACCATCAGACCCTGTGTGTTCTGTAACATAAGCCTATGAGATTTCTGTTGTTGTGGCTCTTCACCAGCCTGAATTCTTATGATCACTCAATGTAAGAGTTACATTACTCTCAAAACGACACGCAAGGTTGAGTGAGAAAACATTTACAATAAGTGTTTTATTCATATAGGAAAGAAAATCAAAAGAAAATCGAGTTGGACATATTTTATTTCTGTACACATATTGTACATATATACACTGAAATAATTTCTGAAAAATAAAGATGATGTCCCTGGATTTGAGATGACATCAGATACGAGATTGCAGGGCATTGCCGTTTCTGTATATCACTAATCACACACACATCCACCTGTGACAGTACAGATTTTACATTCTGATAGAACCAAATGTCTTGTAACTGGTAATGGGACTTGTAAACCTACATTTGCATACATTTACGCACATATAATCCACTATGAGAAAAACCTGCATAGGCAGCCAAGATTTGTCCGTTTTAACAAATAAAGAGCATTCACACCGGACCCACATCTGCAACAGATCAAAAACAAAACAGATGTAGAAATGCATTTATAATTCATTCTGACCTACACAAGCTCCTACACGAGCGACTTCACATTTAAACATTATGCTGGAGGAGTGATTTCACCCCAATAACTGATGATGGAATGCATCTTTTACTCCTTTTTAATGTGATCCAACCAACCTCACCCACTCACATAAACCAAAAGACAAACATTTGCTGTCCATCTTTTTAAACTGAGCTAGTAAACAGCTTAAATGCTCAAAACAAGAGAACAGCAAAACAAATCAATTCTGTGCCGCATTACGACCCTGTTGGTGCACCTGGAGTCCATCAGGCCCCTGACTTCAGACCCAGAAGAGTCTATAAGAATCTAGTCAGTGTGGCACAGTCAGTGTTTGATTGTCTTTGTATATAATCGACAATTTGTGAGAGTAAAACATGTGAAACTACACATTGTGCAGTAAGGGTTTCCTTTAGAACTGTTCTCTTGTAACAGATAATGTTCCATCTTAAAATCCATCATTTAACCAACAGAAGCTTCATTCTAAAAATATTCACGCCTGTCCATTCCACAGTGTTTCTGGTGGTTGTCAAAAACAGGAAGTCAACTTTGCTAATGTGCAGATCATGTGATTAACGTTGAGCAGATATTCAAGTTTGGAGCTTCAGAAGTTTTCTTCTGCAGCCTCTCGTAGCCTCCATATAACCATGTTCAGAAAGGTCTCTCTTAGGCGCGTTCACAACAGCAGAAGAGCACTAACATGTGCTTCAGTCTGAGTGTGTGTTTGTGGGTTGTAAACAGCTCAATCTCTCTCATTGGTGAACTGAGTCTGTAGCTCAGAGTGTGAGGAGAACCCATGAGAGTACTGGAGAAAGGCACACCCGAGCCCAGAGCTCAGGCCTGCCACTGCTAATCTGGACTGAAGATGGGAATCTTGGGTAGAAATTCTATCAGAATGACCTGTGGAGAGCAGAGGAAGGAGAAAAGTTCAACTGTGAGAATGGAAAATAACAAAAACATTACAAATGTTTATAAACATGCAAACCCACAGAGAGCAAGAGTTATTTATCTGTCTTGTTGCCCTGTTTTGTTTGCAACCCATTTTTATCAGTTATGTGGTGTTTCAGATGAAACTGGCTTTAATAAAAAGAAAATGTAGAGATGGATTTAATTTTAGCCATCTGAAATAGAATAAATTGCAAAAGTCGTCTCAGTCTAAAAAAATAATTATGACTGAAGTTTATGAAGACAGACATTTTGAACTTAAGTATGTTCACAATAAGAGCAAGAGTTTTGGTCAAATTAAACATGATCAATTCTGTTTTGATGTTAACAAACAGAATTACTTATTTTACAGAACTTATTTAACAGTCTAGGTATACATGTTGACCAGGTATACAGTTATTATTTTTACAATTGCATTTTGTTAAACTAGTGGTACAGAAATTAAACACTACATTCTTTTCAAGTAACATTTCATTTATTTGACATTTGTTTAAACGTTTGGCAGTTACTTTTAAATAATGCGAATTTAAGACAGACAATAAAATTGATAGTGTGTGTTTGCACCATGTTCTACCCGCTGAATTACAGGAAAACTAAAATCGGTGTAACAAGCCGTGAGTGTGTGTTTATACTTACATATTCCATCATGTTGTTGGTTTCACACTTCCTTTTGCTGAGTCTCCAATGCAAACACAGCTAAATGATTGACAGAGTGTCAAATTAGCAGCCAGTGAATGAAGAAAAACTGATCAAGCACACATGTACACACCTTGTGATATAATCTGCTGTTTTCCCATTCCAGTAACTTCTCTACTGATCTTCGTGTCTACAGGTCAAAAAGACACATGAAATGATGACACATGATACTGTGTTCAGCGATGGCAGATAAATCAGGAATATATTTACAGCTCAATGCAAGTAAAACTATCAAAAATCTGTGTGACATTCTGTCGTTTACCATAGACAAAATCGTTTTATTCCTTTAGTATGTTAAAACAAACAAATTAAGTGTACTTAAGAGCACAGAAGCAAAGTCACACAGGTTTGGAATGACATGAGGGTGAGCACATGATGGAAGAATGTTCAGTTTTAGGTAAACTATTCCTTTAACTTGAATTAAACACTGGACATTAACCGGCTCTTAACTTCTCATCAACTCACCCTTGTGCTAAAACAGATGACTGGCCACAGACTGAAGCCCAGAGTACAACAGCAACACAGACAGCCACATAAGAGCCATCGAACGTTCACTGGCAAAGCCTTCCTCACACAGCTGTTCACACGGCTTATACTGGCTCGAAACTCCTCAGGCGCTACCTACAAACACACACAAACCTGTGTGAGGACCTCTCTCACACCATCTTCACCTTCTGAAGCAGTGATCCAGAGTTTGTGACATTTCAGTCTGAATGTTCAGAAATTTACACTCATTTCCACCTGGTCGGTCATTACAGATTCTATTCCAACTTCCTGCATATTTGAAAGCTATAAGACATTTAATTGTCTGTTCATCACAACAAACGACCACACTACTTTTATGATACTTTTTGTCCTTTTCATATATGCATGCAGGGATTTTTGCATCTGATGGCTGTAATCCTAAATGAATCTGTCTGGTTCCGCATTAACTTTACAAGAACATGTACATTATTAACTGGAGACAGAAAAGTGATACTTACCTTTCCCGTAAGTGCTGAAGGGAACTCCGACTCAAATTTATTGCTCAGTCCAAACCTGTGGACAAAAGAAATCCTGTGATTTGAACTTCTTGTCTAATCATTAATTTGGTAATATTAAATCTAATGCGTCCATAAGAATGTTACGAACATTCAAAGCAACAGTTTTAGAGAATTACAGTTCATATTTTAACTTTGTTTCAAGCGTATTTATTAAATGTGCCGGATAGTTGCGGTCTCAAAATCTAGTGAACTGCCTTCCTAGACAACATTTAAATAAAAACGAAAGCAGTGTGACAACAGAGAGTCTGCGAGCACTGCTGTGTGTTCGTGTCTCAGATCACGAGCTTTCATCATCAGAGCCGCGGCGTCTTACACAGTGAGCTGTCCGGATCCGCGCACCACCACCGGCTCCGGAGCGAATTTCAGCAGCTGCTCCTCCGCGGCCCTGTCCTCGTCCTCCTCTTCATCCTCCTCCTCGTAAATCTCATCGAAGTTCTCCATCATCGCCCCCTGCCTCGGCCTCTATGCTTCCCGAGAGAAGCGCCGAGAAAGACCACGATCCGCGCACAATAGTGACAAAATGTTGACGAAACGTGACCGTGCGACTGCGGCGAGAAACGACAGACACCCGAATCAAAACATCAACATCCGCCCCAAATCTCGTTGATCGCATCATCGCGGTATTATGCAAATCACACCTGGAAGCGACAGCTTGGTTTTCTCTAGTTGTTTGGGCGTCATGCATCGTCTTATTACTGTAGTTATTTGTGATTTGATGATGTAGTGTTAAAGCTGCAATCCGTAACTTTTAACGCTTTATCGCCATCTCTGTTTGAAACATAAAATTGCAGGTTACTTTATGTACTTTGTATGAATGTTGAAGTCAAATGAAGCCAAACTGACATTTCCTGGGAAATCTGACCCGACAGCTCAAATTATAAACCATGATTATAAACTTCCTGTTGTAAATCAGAGTTTTTTGTAACTAAAATTAAGAAAGTATGAGAAACACAACATTACCAAATAATCTTTTTTTAATTCCACAAATCAACATCTACATGGTACAACTGTGTTGCATAAAAAACAGAACAGAAACAGGAAACATGAAAAACTGCTGGACTAGCATGATTTGGTGAACAGTCAGAGCTCTGATGGAGATCTACTGCATGGCTTCCTGGTTCTCCTGATCTGCAGGACGTTCCTCGCTGGGTTCCTTGCCCTCTTTGCTCCTCTTGGACTTCTTGTGCTTGTGGCGGCGGTGACTGTCGCCTTCCTCGCTGTCATGTCTCCGTCTGCTGCTGCTGCTGTGAGGAAACATCAAGAAGAAAGCTCTGGATGATCTGGATTTATAAATGAACAGGGGCTGGTCTGAGGCTCGTCTGTGTGAGAGCTGTGCTGTGCTGTGCTGTGCTGTGCTGTGCTGTGCTGTGCTGTGCTGTGCTGTGCTGTGCTGTGCTGTGCTGAGCTGTGCGTGTGCGTGTGTGTAATACCTCCGTGATGACTTGTGTCTCCCCTCTTCTTTCTCTCTGTGTCTCCTCTCCCTGTGACGCTCCTCTTTCTCACGACTCGATCGCTCCCGATGCCTCTCATACCCTCTGTCTCCATAGTCACGGTACCGGTAGCGCTCTTCATCACTGCAAATGATCCACAAGTTTATTATTGTCTCCTCCAGCCTTTAGGAACTGAGATCCAGACCATAAACAGAACAGAAGAATGAAGCCACCAGACTGCAAACTCTGCAGTTAGTATGAAATGGAATTTACAGACCTGAAAGTTGTCATGAAACTGTAAAGGACTGTTTCACTACTGCTGCAGTTTTTATTACAAAAACATAATGGCACCACATTTTGGAACGGCCTACAAGAGTGGCAATGAACAAAAGTCACGCCTTGGCAACTAACAACCAATAGCCATCATGGCCCTGATGACATCAGCGGAGAGGAAAAGCTGTTTCAGTAGAGCAAGTTTATGTTACATTTTATGATATCACAGTTTTTCTTTAGACTAACATACACTGATAAATTGTGCGGAATAAGACTAGGAATCATACCAAAAGAAGTATGAAGGATTAAATTGGTTTTGTAAATATTTCAGTTTAAGGGCAATTCCACACCGAGCGTGTTTGAGGCCTCAATCTAATGAGAACTGTTATAAGCGTCTCCACATGGCTGGAAGGAGCTGACTCTGTCACCTGTTATAAGCCCCTGAGGAGGGACTGTGGTCCCTGTCGTGGACTCTCTGCCTGTCCCTCTCTCGCTCTTTCTCTCTCTCTTTGTCTCGTCTAGAGTAGTAATCCCATGGCTTGGAGTTGTCCATTAATCCAGGCCAGGGGTTCACAGATCCCTGCATGGGTGGAGGAAACACAGCTGGAAACAAACCAAACAATCAGTAAATCTGAAACCTCTTCAACAGTGATGAATTCAGTGCCATGTTTACCTGCAGGAAACGGGTATGGAGCAACAGGACGCCCATCATATCCTCCTGGATGCCCACTACTAAATACATCACACAGTCAACTGTATACAGTTACAGTCCAACAGTTCAGTCAGTTACACTCATTTCCAGCTTGTCATTACAGCCTTATTCCCAGATGTCTTGAAGAAGCCTGAACGTGTACTTGTGCTGCCCGCTCATGTTTACTGTCCATCTAACTGCTGAATATCAGCTGTAGAAACGGTGTACAGAATCTCCACCTACCTGTCCAAAGTAGCAATAAGAGCAGGAGGAGGTCCACTGGTGGGTGGAGGGAAAACTACAACATAAACAAAAACAAACTGATGCCATCAACAATCACAAATCACTATCACACAAACGGATGGTCACAGACAGAGCAGAGGTCTCCAGTGAGGTCCACAGATCTGCAGAGTTCATCTCCATCACTAATGAATCTCACCTGAAGACATGTGGTGTGTTGGGGTAGATCAGAGCTCAACTCTGCAGCTCTGAGGAGCTCCAGAGATGAACTGGAGATCTCGGAGATAAGATGCTTTGGAAACAAAGATCTTTACCCCAGTTGTAATACTGAGTCATGCACTCATAGTGCACCTGATGTTTACCCACAGAAATGAAGGATGAACTTACTTGGTGGAGGAAGAGTGATGGGCATTCCTGTAAACAATGATGAAATGTCATTTCAGCTTTCAGAAGTGCCCTGCTACAGTATTGATGATGCTGGTACAGTATTAATCCAAAAAAGACTACCTAGAATTGTCAGACTTACTTGGAGGTGGGATTAGAGGCGGAGCCTGGTTGACAGGAGGTGGAAGGAATGGTGGAGGGGGCATGTTTGGGGGGAATGGCCCTGGGGGGCAGAAAGGAGGAGGCATCTTAGCCAGCGGGGGTTCTGCCTCTGAGGTGGGATGGTCTGAGATTACCTGTGTGTATAAAGGGTTTGTGTGAAATGTTTCAGAGACAGAAATATTGACACAGTTTTACAGTGTGAGGTAACAGGAACCTGAATGTTGTTCCCCTCCAGAGTGTGGCGGCGTCGTCCCTCCACTCTGCTAATGGTGGCAGTCTGTCCTCCAATCACATCTATCGTCCCGCTTGACTTCCTGTGACAAATACATCAACACACACATGCTCACAAAATCTGAGGGGGTGTGTTTTGAATGCATGTTAAGAGTTTGGAGCTGCGCGATATGACCATATATATCATATCATATGATGGTGGAAGTTATTGAACTGGTACAGATTTTGTCATAGCTGTATAAACAATATAAAATTAAAAATAATGGATAAAAAATAACTGTTTATTAAGAGGTGTAACGTAAAGAAGTATCATTGGTTATGGTTGCCGAGCCAAGTATTTGATTTTGTATTTAATTAATATTGTATTTTAAGTATTTAATTTCATGATTGTTCAAAGGCACTATTTCCTTGCTGTTATATAATACACAACCAATTTGCATTGAAATTCCAGCAAAAAAAGTGCAATATCAGTAACTAATAAATGTATGACTTTGGTCATATGGCTCACCTCCATCTCAGAGGCATAACCGACTAAAAACAGATAAACACAAGAAACCAACACAATGATAACAGTCGTGATAACAGTCAGTTTGATCTTGCCATTGCTTTGTAACATTAACATTAGCACATAAATAAACTGTATTCATCAAACAAAGTTCAAAACAAACAAACAATGAAGCCTCTTTATATTGAAATGTTTACTCAGGCCTTGCGTGACAAACCACGCGCATGGCCACTCCCACTTACGTATAATAAGGCATTTCTTGAGTGACGGGCCCTGCCCACTGTGGAGGGGATATCCTATGAGGGCATGAGTAAGGGGAGACAGGGAAAGAGTTATGAATCCCCTCTACAACACAACAGATGCAGGACAGACAACACATGCATTCTCAAACATGAAGACTAAAGTGTGTATTGATATATATATGAACTATACACACATATGAGATTTTAACAGACTGACTGTTAATAACTCTTGATTATTTTGTATTTTAATCTCTCATTCCATTTTTAGCCCTTGTTTCTGTGTGATTGAAGATATTTACCGAACTTGATTGACGGTTTTATACAGTGTGGCTGGAGAGGTGAAGTCTGCTTTAGATGTATGAGCTGGTATTGGCACGTCCTTCTCAGCGTTACCCTTGCGACCCTGCTAAACCTGAGACAAATAAAGAACATTCAACATTAAAGTATGTTCTGCAGAGGCATCTGTCCACAGAAACTCATGGTGCATTTCAGCTCTGTGCATTTCCTGAGAATGAAATCCACAGTGTTGCTCGCTCCACATGACTCCCATGTTCAGTACCAGCTGACGGTGTTTACCGAGATCTTGCTGGTGGTGGATGCAGTGTTGAGAACGTCCAGGCCCATCCGCAGACGCTTCTGCTTTTCACAGTATGCTTTCCATGTGTCTTCATTAAAACCATAGTTAAAATAGTCTGACAAATCCGCACCTGTAAACACACACACAGTTTGTTTTTACTCAGATGTACTGAATGTATTCGAATGACAGTAGAGACACAGATAAAAATTGTGAAATAATTGTACATTTGTAATCAAACTGTATAATTATAGCACTATTAAAACAATAATAATTGACTGTATGACTGTATCTAAATAGAAAGACTGAATTAATAACTGTATTAAATTGAAAAGCACAGGCGTCAGAAACACCTTCACTTCATCTGTGAAGATGTTCTTCACTTCATCTGTGAAGATGTTCTTCACTTCATCTGTGAAGATGGTCTACACTTCATCTGTGAAGATGTTCTTCACTTCATCTGTGAAGATGTTCTTCACTTCATCTGTGAAGATGTTCTTCACTTCATCTGTGACGATGTTCTACACTTCATCTGTGACGATGGTCTTCACTTCATTTGTGAAGATGTTCTTCACTTCATCTGTGAAGATGTTCTTCACTTCATCTGTGAAGATGTTCTTCACTTCATCTGTGAAGATGTTCTACACTTCATCTGTGAAGATGTTCTTCACTTCATCTGTGAAGATGTTCTACACTTCATCTGTGACGATGGTCTACACTTCATCTGTGAAGATGTTCTTCACTTCATCTGTGACGATGGTCTACACTTCATCTGTGACGATGGTCTTCACTTCATCTGTGAAGATGGTCTTCACTTCATCTGTGAAGATGTTCTTCACTTCATCTGTGAAGATGTTCTTCACTTCATCTGTGAAGATGTTCTTTACTTCATCTGTGAAGATGTTCTACACTTCATCTGTGAAGATGTTCTTCACTTCATCTGTGAAGATGTTCTACACTTCATCTGTGAAGATGGTCTTCACTTCATCTGTGAAGATGGTCTTCACTTCATCTGTGAAGATGTTCTACACTTCATCTGTGAAGATGTTCTTCACTTCATCTGTGAAGATGTTCTTCACTTCATCTGTGAAGATGGTCTTCACTTCATCTGTGAAGATGTTCTTCACTTCATCTGTGAAGATGTTCTTCACTTCATCTGTGAAGATGTTCTACACTTCATCTGTGAAGATGTTCTTCAC
>JAZGTJ010014639.1:0-13979 GCA_036877575.1 Botia almorhae
TTGAAACAGGCTGTTTTTCAGAACACGAGCATGCTGGCATACGGCTGTCCAAACAGCGGATTATAAATACGAAAACAGAAGAATATATTGGGCTACTCCACAAAAAGCTTCTGTGATAGTTTGTACATCAGACTAAACGTAACTAAATGTTTACGTTATCTACAGAAAATGCGAGCGATTCTTGTCCATGCAAATGTGTTGCCCCGATGCTACTGTAGGTTGCTGCGGGTGGTTGCCAGGGTGTTGCTAAGTCGTTCCCAAGGTGTGCTAAACGTTTCGGCGGTCGAGATGCCCTCCGACCCCGCTGAAGGACATGATGTGTGGTTAGATCCGATTGTGATGACTGCTAAATGCTTCCAAAAGGTTTCACATTGTGCAGATTTTCGGACCCAAAGCCAGTCAGACACAAGGCCACTGGGCTGATGGTGCAAATGGACCACAGTATCGATTCTGCCGTATCACATTCAGCCTGCACCTTAGCACAGATCAATGACACCCAAGCTAAGCGGCCGTTCTAGGGCAGGAATAGATTTGGGAACAAATTATAGATGAAAATAAAGCTGTTTATTTAGTACGAGGGATTTTTTTGTCATTCCTTCAGGCAAAGATTTAAGGTACACGGCATTTTGTTTACATTTGTATTGTGTTTCGCCTCTGCTGTACATTAATAAAGTGGTGAGCTGCTGCCCTCTCTTGGATGATAGGAGTAATGCAGCACAGCGTTCAACGAACCGCAACGCACACATAGTAAAACATTATGCAATAGCATAAAATTATTATCGCTAGATAATTGATCTGTGAGACGTCATGTCACATTAGCTTTTAGTTTTGTGCCTCGACTTTTTCTTTCAACATCATTATTTATAAAATCAGACATTTTGATTCATGGTAGAGGTATTTTATCTTTGTCACTTTCTTCTGGTGAGTATATCGGTTTTCATCATCTAAAGTAATTGTGGTCATATGTTTGTCACAACTCAAACGCAGCTGAACCGACTGATGTTCAAATGAATGATTCATAAATATTTACTGATTTCAGTTCCGTATTCTGTTATGTCTCATATCGCAAAGATCCTTTAACATATCATACAATTATCTATCAAAATAGACCCATTATAAATTTATCTAGCATGATGTTAAACTTTTCTGTAACTGTATTTGTAGACACCCTTCACTCTCTTGCACCCCCCCCACACACACACCCACACACACTCAGTCTCATCTGTTTTGGTAAGTACCTCCGCTGTGTCTGATGGCAAGCTCACAGCTCTGAGCCCCATCTGCACTGAGAGTTACTCAGCACATTGAGATCTCACAGGGCCCAGCAACTGCCCAGCAAACGAGCGTAGGTTGTAAGAATGTTTCTGTAACGTTTCCATGAAGTAACAGAAACATGCAAAATGTCCTTTTCGAAAGTTCTAGGAACATTCAAAATGTCACTTTTTCTATTGCTTGGTTTTAATTCCGTAATGTTTTTAAAACGTTCTACTAATAACTTAAGAAAAACGATATTGCTATACAATTCATAGCGTTAAAAACGTTCTACTAACATGACTGCAAGAACGTTTTTGATCATTTTTAGAGAACGTTAGCCAGAGTTCTGAGAACATTGTTAGCTGGGTGCCAGCTGCTGCCCTGGATCCTTTCTGTTAGTCAGGTGGCTCAAAGACACAAAATCTATTTTTGCAACAGATCAGTCACTCCTTCTCCATATTTTAATATACAGGAGAAAATATTACTTTGTTAATCAATTTCATTGGTAATCAATTTCTTTCTATCTCACATGTCATTTGTACTATCCCTTTAAAAGCCAGCTCCTAAATGACATCATCCTCCAGGAAGTGACATCATTTTTCATGAGAAAACAACAGCACAAACAAATCAGTAAGTCTTAGCAATAGATTTATGAATTCTGTGATGCAATTCTGTAAGGAATGTAGCTGTCAATTCGTCAAACACCTGCGAATTTTAGCTGTTTGTTTACATCCAAAATAATGACCTTAAATTACAGCACAGGCATATCTTTAAAGTTACAGGGTTGAAATGGTACTGCATAACAGGAATGACACAGCTGATCCCCTCTGTGTCAGACAGACTCAAAGGAAAAGATTCGAACCCTGCCAGGTGATAGAAAAACAAGATGCAGTTATAAATATGTCTCACAGCAGGAGTGACCTCGATCAGTCACAGCCTCTCTCTCTCTCTGTATTCCCAAACCAGGTTTAGCTTCATAACTTTACAAACGATGAGTTAGAAAACTAGGCCTAACTGCTTAATCGGTGTTTACGTTGATGTATATGTCTACCCCCGTTTCCATGGTGACCTGCACTGCAAGGATTATACAGGATTATATAGGTTGTCTTATGCTGTAGAATCATTCTTTCCTCCTCTTTTATCTCTTATTCTGACACGACTCAGCGCGGATCCATTATATCTGAATGCATTTTGAAATCTCATTACCAGGAATGATGGCCCTGCAGTAAAATTAAAGTAATTGATTTTTACTGCGGTTTGTGACTATCGGATTCTGACCTACTGGTTTCCGTTACACTGTGACCACCACCGCATTAGTGGCAGACTGGCATCTTTCCCCAGAATATCCTATTAGACAGACTAAATGAGATGTTTCGACCGGAGTTAAGCTCCATGAAGCAGGAGTTGAGGAGGCTGTCTGCAGGCGTGAGAACGTAATGGTCTGGAGAGAAAGTTTCCGATACTTCCAGTCAGTTCCGACTTGCAAGTTTCATTCCCTCAAACTTACGGTTCTTAACATAAAAGACTGTTTGTTATAATTTACATAGATTCATATACAGCGTCCATCCCAACGCACACGCTTTCCGACACTAATGCTGGACACACTGGAAAACATCGAATTTTATTGACTGCATTTCAAAACTAGCCACATCTACTAGAGCTTCTCTCTGACCCAATTTTCCTGGTTTGGCTTCATTTGACTTCAACATGCGTAATGAAAAGTGCATAAAGTTAGCTGCAGTTTTAGGTTTCAAACAGAGATGGCGCTAGAGTGGCGATTGCAGCATTAAGCAACTAGTGTCAAATGTATGAAGTTCTTCTTAAGTTCACCTGGAAAGCATCCAATTCTAGTTTATTTTTGAACAATATACACCATCTAACAAACTCTTTGTTAATCTATATTAAATGTGTATTTTTATCATTAAATGCCACTTGGTTCGATATTTTGTCATACAATAAATATTTACAGATTTTAAGGGGTGTTTTTAACACCCTTTGTGATTAGTTACTGCTTATGTCTAAATTTAAACTGATTTTAACTGACCAAATAATCATCTAGTTGTGGCACCCTAAAACTTTCCTTTCTGTTACTTACTGTTACTGGTGAGTGTCCCGCCTAACAGCGCCCTCTGGAGCTAACCTTTAGTTAACCACACTACATATAGCTGGCACTAACCAAAATCTAAAATGCAACATGATTGTGAGGCTGAATTTTAGTATTAGTAGCAATTCTGGCCCCTTGGCTGCATGTTGTGTGCGCCCCTTAGGTTTAGGGTTTTTAAAAATTGCATTTAGTAATTATTTTGGGCCCTCCTGGACGTGTGGGGGCGACCAAAAAATTTCACCCTTTTCACCCCTGATATAATCCTTTAGGCCCAGAGTCCCTTCAAGCCTCTTGATCTTTTTAAAAGCAATTTTAAAGTAGTCTATACTGCTTATTTTATTAGACCAGATTTTGGCCAGAGACCTGAAAGTCTTAGATCATCACTTGCGTGGGTACAAAAACGCTTTGTCATTTAGCTGCCCTGCTTTTAAACGCCCGTCCTGCTTGTGTGGACGTGTCAGATGAGAGACACCTGACAGACTCAGCAAGACTTTAAAATCGCTGAAATTTAGATGCTAAAATGCCTTTTGTACAGTACTTCAGAACTTGATTCTTAAATAATGTGACTTTTACAAACATTACAGAATGTTGTCACAACCGAGAACATAAATAACATAAATAAAACATAAATAACTGGACGTTTAAATGTTTCTGGAACTGTCAAATAACATTTTTAAAAATGTTTTTGTTACTTAATAGAAACATTAGGGAAACGTTACTACAACCTACAATTGTTAGCTGTGAATTCACGCACAAAATCTGAATTTCATAACACATAGTGGCCCTGAGGGAGTGAGGTGAAATTCTGAGGTAAATATATTCAACAAATATTATTCATCTCTGAAAATCAATGCAAGCAGTTCAGTGCTGTGGAATATCTGTTAAGCTCTAGGGCTGATAACAGCGCTCTCAGTTGTTTGAGCAATTTTCAGCAGGCCTTTGTTTCAACAGATACAAAAGGCCACTGAGACGGGCACGGCCACACACAGGCACCGAGACGTGGAACCAAACAAACACTTAAGTTAATGAGACCGATTTTCTCAAGGGGTTTCATATTTGTTTGGCGTTGAAAATATTTATTGTTGAAACTCATTGTTGACACATCACCCCAGTGTTGTTTTTGAATATGCCGTTTCTTCTGGAAAGGTCTGGAGAGACACAGCAAAGCCTGTCATTCACTATGAAGTGAGTTATGCGGGTATTGGTACAGTGATAAAAAAAACTATATTTCCGATCAATAGTGGCTCCCAGGAGCTGCAGGGTTTCCCAGAATTCCTATGATGTACAGCTACCACCGATTTTGAAAACATCGGTCTTTTTTATATGAAAAACAAACGACCATAATCTCG
Organism: Botia almorhae; assembly: GCA_036877575.1. Taxonomy (NCBI): domain Eukaryota; kingdom Metazoa; phylum Chordata; class Actinopteri; order Cypriniformes; family Botiidae; genus Botia; species Botia almorhae. Next base: position 4,708 of record JAZGTJ010014639.1, read on the forward strand.
ACCATTATATATGTCATAAGATACTATGATGACATCATTTTTCGATGCGTCGAGTTTTTGTAGAGCTATTCATTCATAAGATTTGTGCTGATGTTCTGAACAGTCGAGGGAGGTCAGCTATGCATAATTGAGGCTTATCAATAATTTACGGTTGGGATATCGACAACACTGCAGATTCTCTTCGACTCGAAGCTTTACATCACACTGTCAAAATAATACGACGCTGACTGTCGCCTTGATTCATTAATGTGTGTTTTTAGATGACAATGTGTTTTTTAGAACAGTAGTTTTTTTAATGCAACGAGCAAAATCATTCTGAAACCGTCACCCGCATTATTTTTGTTCTAACTTTAAGCGTTATTAAGCGACTCAGTTTTAGACTCTCGTTTCTAGGCGACGCAGGAAGAAAAGGTACTCGTGGGAAAACGAGTTTTTGTTATTTGGAACGATGGATGACCCAGTAAATGGAAGCGCTGAGTCACTAAAAAGAGACACTAATGTGCCCCGCGTTACACCTGACAGACTAGTGAAAATTACAAAATTAAGTTAAGGTCGGAAACATGTTTCATTAATAAATGAACTACACAGAGAGACATGCATGAAGAATAGATTACGATTGTCAATCTGAACATTAATAAATTGAGCTTTTCCACGATTAAACGTTGAATGATGTCAGGAAACAGCAGATCAATAAAAAAACGCAGTCTGTCTCACCAAGAGAAATGTTAAAATACAGAATGTCTGGCAGAATGAGCACAGCAGGGAAAAAACTCCAACCAAATGCCTGAAATTCAGTTCTCATACTACAAATCCAAACCCACTCGAGTCAACTACCCGTTCGGTGATGCTATATTGGTGAGTGACCTGGTGAGTGGGCTGTTTCAGGTGTGGTTAGATGTGGTTTACCAGATCGCAGCACTTAAGTCAATATCAAACAACATTCTCAACCCACTTTAGAGGGTTTTGACTTTAATAACTTGAGGGTAAATGAGGAAGACTTGATTGTATCCTTTGAGAACTGACCGGGCTGTGAAAAGTGATATTTGATGACTGGAGACGAGGGGAGTTGACAGAAACGGGCTTGTTGTTGTCATTCAAAAGCAAATGTCATTTCAGAGGACGAATAAGTAATTACAGTTCGATGAATTATAACGAATATAAAACAGAGATAATGTGCACATGAGTCATCCACAATAAAAACAGATAAATGTGTATTTCTTCTACTAATTAGGTATATGGTAGGTCTGTTTTTTTTTCAGTCTAGCTATCTGTCTATCAGTCAATCTGTGTGTCAGTCTGCCTATCTGCCTGTCTGTCTGTCAGTCTGTCTGTCTGTCCATCCATCTTTCTATCTGTGTACAAGTAAATTGGGTCAGTTTTCCCCGCAGTATTTTATACACAATGAAAGTGCTGATCCAGTGGATGTATCACGGATGTACAGGGGTTGTGACAGTTGTACAGGTACTGTATATTGACTGAGTCATGAAAGGGTTATTTCTGGTGCATTGGAAGTATCATCAACTCCCCCCACCCCTCCCCTCACGCCCCTTTTCTATAGACTGGAGCTGCATCTGTGCCTTAATTGGCGGGTGGCTGCAGCCAGAGTCGCTGCACCCATCCCGCTCTGCTCGAGAGCCCAAATCTGCCAACCCACACACACACACACACACAGCCGCCCCTCCCTCCCGCACGCACCCGCGGCTGCGCTGCCGAACACCCGTCAGTCGCAAGACACACGACGCTCCGGTAAAGTGACCCGAATCTGCATACGGTACGTATACGGTCTTTCTGTCACGCGTGTGCGGGTTTACAGCGTGCGGTTTTCGCAGTGTCGCAGTGGTCCAGACAAAGACTCGATGCATGCTGCTGAATCAGACTGACGGAATAACCGGACACGTTGCTTTGCAAAACAGTGACGTCTCGGAGGTCGCGTATCCTTATCATCCCGTTGACCGCGTTCCGTGACATTATGAACGTTTTGCGCGTCTTATAAGTGTACTTCTGCGGACGGATACGTCAGCACTAAAATGGCGAAAGAATTACGCGTTTTAAGCACCAGACTAGTTTAAATCTACCTGCGACATATGCGCTGGGGCAGATCGCACCGCGGACACCTTGCGTTATCCAAACTAACTGGATTAATTTAAGGGGACGGATAGAGGGATCGGTAATCACAGCCAGACCAGCTTGCATGTTGCAATGAAGATCGCGCGTGTAAATTGAACAGGTTGTGAAACGGGAGAAAACAGGCTGTGTGTTTATCACGTCCGAAGTTATTTTGTTGCTGTTTTTGCGGGCAAGCAAAATCACCGCGATGCATCGCCAGACGACGCACTGTTGCATGGAGAACAGGTATTTATTATATTAGAGGTACGTGTTTCGTTTGTTAAACGTTTAACTGTTTGACCGGCTTTATTCGTGTCAGCTCTCATTTATGTTCAAAAGTTGTGCGCGAGTCGCATATGAAATATGAATATGAAGAGTTTTTTTTAATTGAGTATTTTTTCATGCTATTGCAGCGTTTGCAAATGACAGCGAAAGAAAGCTGGAAAAAATCATGCGTAACGCATATCTCAAAATCGAGCGGTATGTCCACTATGAAGGTAGCTTGTTAGGTTTTGAGACGCAGCCCCTGATTCATCCGCTCAGTGACTCAGCGCTGTTGCTGATGCTCTCTCTCTCTCTCTCTCTCTCTCTCTCTCTCTCTCTCTATATCTCTATTTGTGTGGTGTGTTTGCAATACGTTTGTGCTTTTGGCCACTGAAGGACCATTCACGGTGTGTAATGACTAAATGGATGACTCGCTCCGTGTTTGAATATCATCTCGGGGGCCAATTAAACCCACCGAACGACGCATCGCCTCGTTTAGTCCAGTTGACATTTGAAACTAGTTACACCTTAAACTGTTCAGATTTCTTTCATATAAAACTAAAAAGTACTAAGGGTACTAAAACATCAATTAACCATAACGTAAATTAGGCCTGCTTGAACTAAATGACTAATTTAATCGGTCATTGACTAATATAACCTATTGGAATGGTTATATTGGCATTGGTAGTTTAAATCCATGTAAAATGTGATGTTGTGGAGACTAGTTTAGTTATATATGCAGTAAAGAGAGGACTAGTTTTTGCCTTGTTCGTTACCGGGTGAACCTCTAAACAGAGAGACACCCACTGACATCAGCGCACAGAACAGCATTTGCAGCTGAGTCACTGTCGTTTTGGTACCGCTGTGGTACAAAATAAATATGATTCTGTTTAATACGAGATAAACACAAGCCCTGGAGCACAACTCCTAACAGTTTATTATAAGGTCTAGTTGTTTTGATTTACTAGTGTCTGTTGTTAATAGGCATAAAGCTGTTATGTCATCATTGATCCTGGGCCCATGTACATAAAGGGCATCCAGCTAACAGGGAACGTTCTCAGAACGTTGGCTGACATACTTTTAACAGCGATTTCAAAGTTATCCAAAATGTTCTTGTGGTAACGTTAGTGGAATTAGTTTAAATGTTATAAATCATGTACATCAAAAACATTATTCTTCATTTGTTAGTGGAATGTTTTAAAAACAGTTGAACAGTTAAAAAACGCTTAAAAAATGTCTTAATAACCAAGCAACATCGTTAATACAGCATCTAAAAAACTGGATGTTTTAAACGTTGCTAAAAGATTCAAAATAACGTTTTTGTTACTTAATGGATACGTTAGGGAAACGTTTTTACAAGCTAAAATTGTTAGCTGTGGTGTCTGACTCACAGAAGGGCGTTGAGTGAAGGGGCTTCACCAAGTGACTCACTTTTTTGTTCCACTTGATTTTGGAAAACACGGGGAAGAAGAGCCACTTTTAGACCTTACTGATTACCGTTTCCACGGGCAACACAATAGCTCCGTTCCAAAACCTGGTGAGCCCTCTTCAAAGTGTTTGAGGGCGTCACCGGCGCGCTCCCGTTACAAAGCTTGTAGCAAAAGTGTGTTGACTTTTCGGCACGCTTCCCAGAATGCAATGAGAAAAGTCCAATGAGAAAAGATGACAGATAAAGTGATTATTAATGATTAATTATTAATACACTTACAATTCAGATTGATTCCATACTGAAATATAAACATTAAGTCTCAGACAAAAACAGATCATTTTACCCCGAATTCATGTGTGCTATTTACGCTTGCCTTGCCTGTCTATAAACGGCAGTTGTCTGTGTAGGCAGTAGGGCGGCGAGGAGGCCCGTGAGGTTTTGGAACAGACTTAAGGAAACTAGAAAACATTAGAAACTCGACTTTGGATTTACTGGATAATCTTTCCGGATTAAAGCACGGTCGGTCCAGACAGATAACCGCACGGTGGCGGATTATTTGGCAGAAGGGTACACGATCCTAACGGCCCCTTTCTGTGGTCTGCAGCATCTCGGCTGCGCAGTTCTGACGCAGTGTTGTCAGTACATGCGTGAAACTGGGTTCTGTCCTCTATGGCAATCTAACAGACGTTGCTCCAGTATGTTGCAGTGAAAATAAGCCCGAGATCCTAATGTACTTGTTCACCCACAGTAAACAGTACCAGTATTCACACAGAGTATTACAGTATTTATAGTGTCGGCTCATTAGCCCGTTTAAACGCACAGTGCAGCTCTTTATGTAACGACTCACAGAACGTGGCAGTTTAGTTTATATAGTAAAGCAGCTTTCAAAAGATGGTAAGCAGTGGGAGAACGGCTCAGTTGCTTTAAGAGAACCGCGTAACGGTCTGTGTATGCTACGTGCATCGTTTAGCGTAGAATTCACCGAGGGAATTATGTTGCATGGCACAACGCGTGAACTCGTGAGCTGTTTCTGACTGCAAGGTCGTTGAAAACTCAAAGAATTCCTGCAATTCGGCATACTTGAATACGTATAGCATTCCCAGCTAACAATATTAGGCTGTTTCTGTAACGTTTCCATAAGTAACACAAAACATTAACAATGTTATTTTTAAAGTTTTAGGAACGTTGAAAATGTCAATGTTGTATTAACATTCTGCATATTGCTTGGTTATACGAACTTTTAATTCGTTTTAAAATCCACTGCCTACTTACTAACATTTTCGATATATGATATTTAACATTAGCAAAACATTCTTCTAACGTTACCACAAGAACGTTGTTGGTAACTTTGAAAGAACGTTCGCCAACGTTCTGGGAACATTCCCTGTCGGCTGGGATCGCGTCACCATTACATTCAAATCACCTCAGTTGCCTTTATATAATAATTACGAGGGCAGTAAAAGCGGCATGTTAAATTTGGTGCATAATGACTGAATTATAATCTATAAAAAAAAAAAAAAATCTATAAAAAGTGAAAGTGACATTAATTAAATACACACGGCACAGCACGATTTCAGCGGCACACTCGGTTAAACTGAATTACATGTGGTTAGTCAATAAGATGCCTGTTTTTACACAGAACTATGTGGTAATTTTACCCCTCAGTCATTCATTCTGTGTTGTTAAAGGTGTGTGTTGGTGGATACTGCATGTGGGGGAGTGCTCAAACCTCCATCCCTGAGAGCCTTCAGAAGCAGTGTGGGTGAACTTCCCTCTCGTTCCCTTAGTAGTGCTGCAGCCAGAATTGACACACTGCCGAGGACGACTCACTGTGGCCCAAATTAGCCTATAATTGCTGCCTGTTATAAGACCTTTTAGCCCATTATTTTGTTAATCATAGAGTTTGTCTTAGGATCATTTCTGTGTTTAATGATATTTACCGGGCACAGATCTTTGTTTGTAACGTACAGCGACGGTTCGTCACTGGTGTTGCTGATGTTTTCCAGCGACAAACGATTGGTCAGTCCACGCTGAATATAAAACTCTGACACATCCTCAGCCAATCTGAAGACATTCAATGTTTAATGACTGGTTGTGAGGAACAGGATTTTAAACCAATGACGTTTCATCGTGGGTGGGGCTACTGTGTGTGTTCTTATAGGCAGGTGTATAGTCACGGCATATAATTGTTCATTCGAATTGCAGTCACTGTAGTACAGCTGGGACACAATATAATGTTTTATAATGAAAAATCATCCGGTCTCTTCAGATCAGCAGAACAATTCAGAAATATTGGTAAAAAATCACACCGTCTCTGCTGATGTAATTCCTGAAGGCCTTGCTCATCTCCGTTTGTTAATAGTCATTTGAATGTCTTATTTTAATATGAAATGAATTATGCATACATCTTTACATTATGCAAATTACATTACTTTGTAAAAATCATAAATACTCTAAACAAATTTACATACTATTAAAGATCTGTATTGGTTAAAGGGCTGTATTAACACTCTGACATGTCAGCGGAGATACTGAATCACAGAATAAACTTTCCTCTCTTAGGTCAGATGGTTTCTCTTAAGCTGTCCTTTATGTATCGCAGTTTGAAACCTGCAGTTTGTGGATTTTACATCTATCCTTTCAGTGCAGAAATTTTCTCTCGTGCTGCCGTACTGACAAAAGGAGACATTTTTATCTTATATTAACTGCCTACCCACCCAAACGCTGGGAGTATATAGCATGTCTTTATACGCTAAAAAAAACAGTAAAATACAAGATCCTGTAAAAATAGTGTATAATAATTTCTTCTACAATCGAATGCTTCTTTGTGTATATATAATATATAGTTATTTGACTGAATTATATTATAATCGAAGAAGTGTGTAGATGTTAGGAGAACGTCGTGGTTAAATGTCAGTGTTGTGCAGTCTCCAGGGTGTACGAGAAACATCCAGCACTTACGTATTCAGAACCACACACTTGTGGCTTCAAAAGCTAATGAATGGGCTGTGTGGTGACATGATCTCATCGTTGGCTCAGGTTTAGGCTGGAGTTTTTTGGCCCCTCAGGAAACAGCAGTACAGCACCGAAAACCTTCTCTCGTCCCTTTTGGTCCTTAAAAACTAGCTTCCTTCCTCCCTCGGATCTTGGAATCTGTAAAACAGGAAAGGCAATATTCCATCACTACAGTCCACAGTCGCTACAGCCGGAAAGGTCATATGCAAATCAGCCGCGAGAGCGCAACATTTTCTTCTGTTGTCATTGGTCTGCAGTGTTGCACTGTGGCCACGCCCACACCCAGGTGGCTTTCGGTGACACAGCTGCGCTAAAAGACGCTGTAATATGCTTAACAGCAGCTTCAATTGAGACCGCCAGATCACAGGACTGGGATTACCAGAGGAAAGTAGGGCATTCTCCTCTTGTGTAGGTCCAGCAGGACGGGTCAAAGCTAAAGCCTAAAGAAATAGCAGGCAGTAAACAACAGCGTTAAGCAAGAGTTAGAAACAAGTGCACTGGGAACCATGTACAAGTATACAGAGGTTCTGTGTGTAATATGATACCAAAATAAATCATCTGCAGGACTATACAGTCCTACTATGACTATACAGTCCTACATAGTATACTATGACTATTGTTGATTATTTAAAATTATTATGCTCTTCTAATGTATTTCCGTCCCACCAGCGCTCAACCAAAAAGCAGCAACGATTTTTAACGTGCTAGAAAGCTAGTTAGCTAAAAACAAACCCCTGCGGTACCTCGTATGATGCCTCATGCATGCCCCACACCTTTTCGGCGTTGTTTAATTAAAGACAAAGGCAGATATTGCAAGACCACAGTGTCTCCTGTACATAAAATCACTTGTTCCAGAGGGAATAAAACACAGATTTAGTGTTGCTAATAAAGCACACCATCGCAAGACAGGCTGTTTGGAAGGTTATTTGGTCTCAGAAGCCCACAAGACAGTGGTACGAGTTTCGGATGCCCGGCTAAGGCGATTTTGTTCTCAAACTTCCATATGTCTCAATCTCTGGGGTGACCATATCTAGAGCAGAAAAATCTGGAGCAGCGCGGATGCTGGTCTGTCTTCCATCATTGCACTAGTGGAGCTTATTTTAACAGAATGCCCTCATTTTAAAAGTTCATGAGCGGATATTTATATCAAACGGGTCAGTTGACTGCAGCGAGAGGTAGAACTGGATCTTTACACCGAGACCGTCTTAGTACAGCGATGAAGTTGGTGCAGCTAAGATAAAACCTTAATTAATAGTCATCAGCCTGTGTCTCTGTTAGTCTTGAACCTTTAAAGTGTACGAAGACTTTTGTCATGCTACATTTTTTTCAGAGATTGTGGAAAAGCCCCAAACGGAGTGAAGGAAACTGAAAACTGGCTAAACACAAGACCGGGTGAAAGGACATCACAAAAACCAAATCGGTCCTTGTCTTTTAGCTTGGAGACCATCTATAGAATATTCGAGCAATTTAATTGAGCTGACATATTGATGACTCATCCTGGTCCTCGAATTTGTTTAATCTATTGTTCTCTCTGTGAAAAAGTCCCTCCCTCTAGTTTTGGACTTGCATAGCATGGTTCATAAAAAAGCTAAAGTTTACTGGTCTCTCAAACTTCCTGTTTCAATGGGAATTACATCACCTTTAATATTTTAACATAATGAGTATATATAAAGATTAGGCTTGACGAAAAAAAGACCTTTCGTAGCCCTTTATTACTGAATGCTTTATTACTGAAAAGAAGTCAGACTCATTCCGACAGTCTAGACAGTGTTCGGAAGGAACACGTGTAATTATTTTTATCAGCAGTCTTTGTGAACACCTGCAGCCCTGCCGTTTTCTTAAGACTTTCATAGGACAATACGAAGAGGACAGTGCATGTATTTATTATAAAGCTAATGGCCCCATGTTGCTCTGAGCGTCGTGTTTAAGGCAAAGCACAGGCGACAGAGGAGACATTGTAGCGATTAAGACACTCTCAGACCCCCTTTGTTGCAAACTGCTTTGTCACTCAGATGCTCTGCAAAGAGCAGCAGGGGCGGAGCTACCGAAGTTTGCTGTTGCCGTGGCAGCCAGTATTATTTGCATTGGGTACATGCCGGTGAAATCTGTCTCGCTAGTGTTCACATATGTTCTGTTTCACTTGTGTGCTTCTACCTCAGACCATCTGGCTGATAGATGCAGAGCTGAGCTTATTCCAGCTTGGTGCAAACCCCAGTTGTGCTTGTTCAGCAGCTCGTTGATTATCTCACTCATTTCTCTAGACACGCTGGTTTTATAACACATTTTATATAAATGAAAACAGAGGATCAATGTGTCTGGACTGGACATTTGGGCTGTTGTAAAAACCTATATTTGTATCACGTGATTTCTTATTACTCCCATTAGCTTTGTGTAAATATCGTCATATACTTATTTACAGTTTAAATCCCACCCGTGGCTATAATCCAAACATCCATGA
>JAZGTJ010014640.1:0-13979 GCA_036877575.1 Botia almorhae
TCGTCTATGATTTTCACCAATTCCTGGCATCTCTGATGAAGAGGTTTAGTGCTCCAGTCTGACTTTAAATTGGACTGCAGGCGTCAAAACGTTACAATAAGAAACACACATCACAAAGAGACTATGATTACAAAGAGCAGATTAAACATTAACACAGCGCTTTCAAAACACTACAATCCAGGTCTTACCAGGAGGTAACAGGGTTGCTGTAGCGCAGGTGCGGCCATGAAAACTCTTGATCCAAACGTCCACAGATCAAAACCAAACCTAAGAGTTCAAATAATGTTGTAAATACGTATAAAAATGACTTTTAAACGAAACATACACTGTGCAGCATAACTACCGAAGTTCAACCTAATAAAACCTACGAATAATCAACATTGTATTTTATTCCGGCTTGTTTTTGGCCTGTTCTTAACACAAGATGTTATTATGACTAAACAGAGTTTATTTTAATCCTTCAGTTTATACGCAGATTAGCCAGCTAGCTCCACTATCAGCTAACCGTATAGCCTGCACGTTACACTGAGTTTGCTTAAACTGAAGATTCAAGCGATGTAACGTTCACACAAGAGAGATATTTCATAAAACAGCACCAGTTTAAGAGCACGATACCTCACACGTAAGAGAAAGTAACACAATTTCTCATGGATTTCAATAGACCGCGCTCACATGCAACAGCCAGATCCAGCGAGCGTGAAACCACTTCCGTCGAGCGACGCGATAGCGCCGCCTATTGGCTGAGAGCTGAGCATAACGTCACGAATATATTTGGACGTCTCGTTCGTATGATTTCATACCTGTTTTTTATTTTCTGTTTATTTATTTAGTTTACCTTACTTTTATATATTTGTTCAACAAATTGGTATACGATATTTTGATATTTAAGTGATTATTCTCCTAATTATAGATTATGGTTTGCAATAACAACAACAATAATATAATATAATACATAATAATTATATATAATATAATAACATATAATAATAATATTCCTTTAACTCAGATTACTACTAGATTTACACTTGATTTATTTGATGAAAACAAAATTGAGTGTTTGCGTCAATATGTGTGAATATGACGAGTGACTGCATAATTAATTCATAATTTCCGCTTCCTATTGCAGTCACACCCCAATTCAATACTTTCGGTTTATTTTACTGTAATTTCTAGTGGCTTTGCTGCTCGGTGAAGAGCAACAGATGAAGCGCCTCGAACTGCGCATGCTCGCTACAAACTCCTGTCAGACTCCAGTCCCGTTGCCAGGCGACGTATACACAAGAGCTTTTGACCAGTATGTGGTTTCCTTTTTACTTCAAACTTCAAATCTAAATTTCGAGACGCGTCCATTGCAAAACTAACAGCTTGAAAATCAAAGCAATTCTTTGACAATTATAATGCCCGTACTTCAGAAACCCGCGACGGTGAAATCTAAACAGGTAGGTAATTATATTGTAGCTAGTTGAAGTTATAACTACAGAAAATCAGATGCATTATTACCAGCTAGTTTACTCGAATACAGCATTGTGCTTGTGTCACGTGTTTCAGGACCCGTTTTTTAATATTTTGTTTTACCTCTTTAAACACAGACATTGAATATTCATGCCCAAACGAAGGTACCTGTTACAAAGGGCGTCAAAGTGAAAAGGAAGGTGTGGCTTTTAAATCACTCTCTATTCAGATATTATACATTATACAGGATCAGACATCTTTAACTATGAGCTTCTTTATTGTCCCGTAGGATGATGAGGATGGCATGGATACGGGTGAAGACGAATGGATGCAGGGGAAAACTTTGGTGAAGCCCCCAGACCAGCTGGACTTAACCGAGGCAGTGAGTGACCCCGCAGTACCTGCGGTCCGGCCGCCTATATAATGTCACGTTAAACTGACGGTAAGAAAAAATGTAATAAATGTTTCTCATGTGTACAACAGGAGCTGAAAGAAGAATTTACCAGAATACTGACAGCAAACAATCCACATGCACCACAGAACATCGTCAGATACAGTTTCAAAGTAAACTACTGCCAAATCATTATAACATATTAGAATGATGGTCCCTAATCATAATTTTAAGGCTGTTGTTTTGCACCTATTTGCACTGTTGATATTATTGTAGGAAATAAATGGATAATTAAGGCTTTAGTTTTTCTTACATAATGACTGAGATGTTTGTTCAGGAGAGCTGCTTTAAACCTGTTAGCAGTGTGGACCAGCTGGCCATTCACTTTGTCCTGGAAGGGAATCTTTTGCACAAGGACTCCAGCGAGGCTCGGAGACAGCTGGCTAAACAGGGCATCACAGAGGGTACAGTAATCTAAAGCTAACAAAACAAATTCAGATATTTTATTTGATCAAAGCTGTAATCTGTAACTTTTGCCTCTCTGTCGCCATCTCTGTTTAAAACATGAAACTGCAGCTTACTTTACAACTTAAGCCAAACTGACAATTTCCAGGAAATCGACAGCTCATATTATAAATGATTATTATAAACTTACTGTTGGGAATCATGGTAAACTACAGAGACCCTTTCAAACTCTGATCGGTAATGTACTTGCACAATAACAGATTTTCCTTCATTTTTAACCAAAACGGATTGCAGCTTTAAGAAACATTATAAAATACAAGTACAAAGGAAAACTTTGAATAATAAAGTAAAGAACTGTTCATCCAATTATTTTAGAGAAGCCAGTGGAGGCTGTGATTCCTGAAGTAGAGGAGGACAAACCTGAAACTCCGGTAAGGAACCTCAATAAAAACGGATTCAGTAACAGCAGTTTCAGTTGAATCAGTGTCAGCAGATCTATAATGAGCTGAATGCAAGAGCAATGGACTGTATCATTACAGGTGACTGAACAGGTGGAGGGAGGAGAGGAAACAGCTGAAGGGGAGGATGGTGGAGAAGATGAGAGACCAGACAGTGTGGACATCAAAGCTAGCAAGAAAGAGCAGAAGCTCACCAACCAGTTTAACTTCAGTGAAAGAGCGTCTCAGACTCTGAACAACCCACCAAGAGTGAGAGTTCACGATGACATCATCAACTCATACTACATCCGTCCATATTACTGATGTGTGACCTTTGATGCTTCATAGCTTAAAATAACACAAGAACGTATTTGAAAGGCTTTTTTGTTGTGTTCATTTGTGCTAATCTAATCCATTGCTCTGGTATTTGTTTTTTGCAGGAAAGAGGTTGTCAAACGGAACCGCCTCCCCGTGCAAGCTTCTCTGCAACAGCCAATCAGGTGAGAACAACTTTTTTGTCTTTTACAAGTACCGTATACCTGAAAACTGCTCCTGTATCACTCCGCTCCAGAAATATGGGTCAGTATGATGTTAGCACGACCTGCTCTGTCCACAGTGGGAGATCTATGACATTTATATGGAGGAACTTCTGAGGCAGGAGAAGAGTAAAGAGAAGCAGAAAGCCCCGCCTTCCAAGAAGGAGGAGGATAAAGGCAAGAAGAAGACGGTCCCAGCGGAGACTCAGGTACGAGCGCTTCCCAGAAAGTAAATCAGATCAGATTTCAAGAGCCACTGTGTGAACGAGTGTGAAAAAGGTCCATTCATCTGCCTATAGAGTGATGACATAACCAAGGTGGCTAAGGTGACCAAAATCATCGAGCGTATGGTGAATCAGAACACCTTTGATGACATCACACAGGGTCAGTAATTATTATGACATTTCGTAGCCACACCCCTTCATCTTGAAGTACACGATTATCAGATGTGTGCCTTTATTTTTTAACCTCAGATTTTAAATACTTCGAAGACGCATCCGACGAGTTTCGGGAGCAGGAGGGGACTCTTCTTCCCCTGTGGAAATTCCAGTATGATAAAGCCAAGCGTCTGTCTGTGACTGCCCTCTGCTGGTGAGACGTCCACTGTACAGAAACGAAATGACAACACGAGTCATTACACTGCCGTTTAGTTTTTGTTCAACGATCCATGAAAACTCCAGCGTGCTTGTTTGCGTGACATTTACGTGTTTGTTTTCAGGAATCAAAAATACAAAGATCTGTTTGCTGTCGGTCTCGGCTCATGTAGGTTTACTTTCGATTTCACCTGAAAGAGAAGCATGCACAAGGAATCGGTTGTGGGCAAACTGACAAACCGTAAAATGTGTTCCTCCCCTCTTTAGATGATTTCACCAAACAGGGGCGTGGCATGCTCCTCTTTTACTCCTTGAAGAACCCCACATACCCAGAATTCATCTTCCCCACACCCTCGGGAGTCATGTGTGTAGACATCTGCGAGCAGCTCTCTCACCTGGTGGCTGTGGGGTTTTATGATGGTTGCGTTGCGGTATACAATCTTATGGAGAAGGACGTGGAGCCAGCATATATAAGCACAGCCAAGACGGGCAAGCACACAGACCCCGTGTGGCAGGTACAGATGAGGTCATGCAGTACTTATTAAAACAATCATACACTTCTATTATGTAGATTCATGATGTAGTACTTCATGAACTTTTGGTATGGGCTGTGTTGTAAATAGCGTACTAGCACACCAAGCGTACTAAGCGCTTGACTTGACCTTCTATCTAGTGTTATGAATGACCCAGTGGTAATATCAAAGGCAATTTTAATTTGTCGTTTGATATGTATAAGACTGTAATACATAAACCTGAAAACTTTACGCTAGCTTTTAGATGACTGACCAGCATTAAACATGCAATGTAATTAAAGGGGCAGTTCACCCAAAAATGACAAACCTTCCATCATTCACGCACCCTCTTGTCATTCCAAACCCGGAATAGGTTTGGAATGAGGTACCTTTATGTCATGTTTCAGCAATGTAGAATACCTCTGTTGATGTTAATGTAAAATATATTTATGACTTGTTCGGCTGTGTGTTTGTTTTGGCAGGTGAAGTGGCAGAAAGATGATCTGGACAGTAATCATAACTTCTTCTCTGTGTCTTCTGATGGACGGGTGGTGTCTTGGACTCTTGTGAAGGTATGACGAGGGACATCCAAATGTTAACCGGTTATATATTTTTAGTCATTACTATGTTTTTCAAGAGTAATTAATAAATGCTAATCATTTGGATTTCAGAATGAACTCGTCTATACAGACGTCATCAACTTGTCACAAGAGGGCGCTCTACCTGATGGAAAAACTGATATGAACAGCACAGGTACTGTACGAATCTACAACACGGATTACAGAAATGAGTTTTTAAACCTAATTTTTAACTCAAACGTTTTTCTCTCTTGTCTCTAGCGTGTGGTACAGCGTTTGACTTTCATAAACAGATCGACTACCTGTTTCTTGTTGGCACTCAGAATGGAAAGATTCACAAGGTCAGTTATGCGACATTACAGAAACATGTTTATATATATACATTTAAGATATATATTTAAAAGTTCCACTAAAAAAGTATAGAATAACGTTTATAATATATATGATATATAAAGTTAAAACATTCTACTAACAGTACAGTACTTCAAGAACGTTTCTTGATAACTATGAGAGAACTTTGAGATCATTTTTAGAGAACGTTGGCGAATGTTCTAAAAACATTCCCTGTTAGCTGGGAAGGCGCAGAATCTCAGAACTGCCAGAGACAAACTGCTGTGTGAGAACTACGGTCTGTCTCCTGAAGGCTGACAGCCAATCCGAGCGTTCTCCAGCTTTATCTCTCAGATGTGTTGATGCCGTACTGCCTGAGGAACAATGAAAGCAATCCACCTTCACTTCTCATCTGCTAAACTAAACAAACAACACAGCCAGATGCTTGTGAAATATGTTCGCTGTGACTTTCTTGCTAAGAAATGTCACTACTATATCTGAATTGATAATTCAGGTTCATTCCTGACACAGATCATAATTTAAACAATAATTGAGTGTGTTTGTATTTGTTATAGTGCTCCAAATCCTATTCCAGCCAGTTTCTGGAGACATATGACGCTCACAACATGGCGGTCGATGCCGTGCGATGGAATCCCTTCCATCCTGATGTCTTCATCTCCTGCAGCTCCGATTGGAAAGTCAAAATCTGGGATCACACAATTAAGTATGTGCCAAATTCCCTACAGCTGCTATTTCCAGCTAATCCCATTCCACACGCGTTACTCTTCCATGACAATAAACATAATTAGCTTGTCAGTGTATTCATTAACAAATCTGTTAGACTCTATCTGTCAAAAGAGATCCCTGGATTAATAATGAATATTATTGGTCCGTCATCCTGACCTCAGGTTGTGTATAGGAGTGTAAGTTGCAGTATCACAAAACGGCCAGTAGAGAGCGCCCCTGCCACGCAACAGGTCCAGCCAAGGTCAACCTGCTGTCTGCCAAAATGGGTTTTACTGCCATGCGTCTTTACATCCTGATGTATTTATAGTGTTCATAAAGGTTTGTGGTCAGTCCAGCGTGAGCAATTAAAAAGCTCATAGAATGAATTCAGTATATGTGTCAGCAACAAAGAGCAGCCACATCCCTTCAGAAGCAAAAGAGATGATTTGTTTCAGAAACATTTTTGTTATGCTGGTTGAAAGTCTCTTTACATCCCGATGACCATCAGTAAGTAAACTGGTCCTAATATATTTACGTAAATATATTTGTATCTAGTCTGGAGGAGGCAGGGCTATAAAACGTCATTGCATGTCAAAAAAATAAAGCTTTAAAACAGAAACACATAAAACGACGTGTTTTGGACGTTAGAATCTTTTTCTCTTGCTGTTTAAAACGCTGTCGGCCATTTTGTAGACTGACGTCCTCAATAACATAAACACAGGTAGCTCTGCTCTGCTGTGATTTCCACACGTTTCTGTATGTAATTTATAAGATCACATTTCCCATCAGCACCCACAGCATAATCTCAGGGCTAAAACAAGCTGTTCTGTGATGTATAATGAAAACAGTTTTAAGATGGAGCACGCCAGAAAACTCTCAGCACTGAGACAGGCAGTGATACACTGATACACAACATGAGAGACAGATCTCTGTGTGCTCTTAGGCTGTTGTTGATTTCAGGGCTCTCCTGTCTTCCTCTTCTCTCTGATTTCCTCTAGGGCAGAGAACAAATATGACTCGCTTTATATTTTAAACACAGTCCACATATAGGCTGAGTTTTGGCTTTATGTCTGTGCTAAAACATTGTGTCTCTGACAGGACACCCATGTTTACCTTTGACCTGAACGCTGCAGTTGGTGATGTGGTCTGGGCTCCATATTCATCCACTGTCTTCTCTGCTGTCACAACTGATGGAAAGGTAAACAGCCTCCAAACAGCACCTGTAAGCTACAACACACACGCACACACAGACAGACACACACACACACACAGCTCATGTGAGTTAATCCAGCTAACAGGGAACATTTTCACAACAGTGGCTAATGTTCTCTAGAATTACTCTTAAAGTTATCAAAAACAAAAAAGAATAACTTTCTTATAGCCTTAATGTTTGGTACTTTATAGAAATGTTAGGGAAACGTTCTTACAACCTAACATTGTTAGCTGGTAGAGCCGTGACATCCTGTGGCCTATCGTTATCAATTACTCTCAAAGACACAGCTGGTGTCATGCACTCTTCTGAGACCCTTCAGGCATCTCCTGTCAGTCTCACCGGCTCAATCTGTTTGGACTGCCGTGCTGTGGCAGCTCTCACTGTTATTTGCTAACATGCGGCTCTGTTGGGCTAAATTACACCTGCTCTCTACAGGAACTGTGACTCAGTGAGGTTTTGTCTCTTCAAAAAAAAACATTTGTACAAACTCCACAATAATCAACTCAGCTGACCAAACACAGGCCAAACTGCTCGTGTGCCCCTTCCAACCCATTGCTACACAAATGTTGTGTTAGCTGTAGCGCGACTCCTGTGGTTACCCACGGCAGCATCTGTATAATTCGTTCTGACGTGGTACCTGTCCCCCCGTGCCAGCCGCTCAGAATATCAGCGGTCCGTTAAGATGCATTCACACTCACTGTCTAATTATGAGCCACGACCGCTTGACAAATATTTACTAATGAGCATCCAGGCCGGCACACAGTTGCCTGTCCTCATCTCAGCTCATCCCTCATTCATCTGATCATGCTTAGGTGGGCAGCATGACGGGTGAATGACACGGGCGATGATGAAATTATAATCAGCTCTCTCTCACTCCCTCCATTGCTGTAGAATTTGGATTAATCCTGTTGAATGAAGCAGAGGATAAAATAATGTTATTTACACACTTTAGCTCTGTTCCAAACATCGGCATCTTGGTGCTTACTGCCTCCCTGTCATCTAAACCATCATGTCACCTTTTAAGCATCTGATCTGGAATGTTTTACGCTGACAGCCGCTTTCCTGTGGCGTTCTATAACAAAACAGAGCATAAGTAAGTTGACTAGCTTTTAAAACAGCGTTCGTGTCGGGTGTTTGTAGGTTTCAGAACAGATTTTTGTCGCCCAACACTCTGTGATCTTCAGCGAGACACTGATGTGTAATCGTTTTCCTGACAGAAGCACACAAACGCACATTTCAAACACTTATATAAGCGTAAGTAGATATTTAGCAGAGGTTTATAAATTAATTAGCTGTGGGTATATTTATTACAGAGAAAATAAAGCAACATCACACAAATAAAGAGTCGTTTTCACCTCATGTTCTGTTCTAACCCGTGTGTTAGCAGAGCACTGTGCTGTCGCGGATAATCATCGCTGTGGAGGTTCTGGAAGGCTGTGGTGCTCTTGTGATTTTTCATAGTGGCAGCAAGGAACAGCCCAATATAATTGAATATATTCTGACAATTTTCTCCTGTCATCTTTCCAAACTTTAGGGGTGATTCCTAAAAAACACAATACATTTTTACAGTATTTAGAAAGCATGCTTCTATGTGTTGACTACGTCATCTATGTCAGCTAATTACCAAACTAACCATTTTAACGTGTAAACAAAGCTTACATACCAATTTACTAACAATTCAGTGACAGCTTGTTTGAGTTGTAACAATCACGTTATAAATGGAAAGTGAGCGTGGCTACAAAGGTGAATACTGAATATCAGTGTAATAAGCTAAGATTCTGGTTCAATGCAGGAGACAGGTTGTGTGAGCGCTTAAGTTAAAATCTGTAAATCTGGATTTAGAAACAGGCCAGAAAGCAAGAATACACACACACACACAAACAGACTCGAGCACTCATACAAACACACACATAAACCATCCTGACTGTACACCAGTAATATGGTCTTCCACACCAGATGGTCTGAATTTTTTTACACCTCCACAAACACTTGCGCTCACCCGTATGAATATATTAAAGCTAAGCGCACACAAACCCAAACGCATCATAAGCTTGCTGACATATTTTAGCAGCCAGAGCAAAATAATAGATTACAGAGGCGTTAATTCCTCTTTCACAGTCAAAACATGGAAAGTCGCTAAACATGAATAAATGACAAAGACTTATGGCCGCCTTCATTTCTCTGTCTGTTTCTCTCCCTCAGGTCCACGTGTTTGACCTCAGCATCAACAAATTTGAGGCTCTCTGCCAGCAAGCAGTGGTAGCTAAGAAAACATCCAAGCTCTTGCACCTCGAGTTCAACCCTGTCCATCCCATCATGATTGTGGGTGACGACCGTGGCTATGTCACCAGCCTGAAGCTCTCGCCAAACCTCCGCAAGAAGCCGAAGGTAATGCGCTCATGTTATGTGCAGGCCTCTAAAAATCACAAGACTTTAACTGCAGCTCAGCCCTGTTCGATCGGGGCTGTTTTAATCTCAAGCATGTCACATACTTCATTTTGGATCGCTGTGTCTGCATTTTTGCGCGGCATGAATATACGGCTCACTTCGCTAGGATGAACGATCATATTTCATCACAGAGTTATCAAGCGTTTCAATGTAGCTAAGCGGAACTGGATGAGAATGTTCCGGTAACGTAACAATAATGTAAATTTAAATATCGTCGGTTTGCCGTGCATGAACCCATAATGATTTAAAACATCAGTCAGTTAATCCATACTGTGAAAACAGCTTTCAAAGCAAACAGCTTTATAATAGCTGGTAATAATACCTCTTCAGTTCCTTTCATTTCAATGGCTGTCACATGACCTCCCAGAAGTCTGTGACATACATGCTGCCCTGTGGGCTCATGGACACTCACTTCTGTTTCTGTTTTTCATTGAGCCAATCAGCTGAGCTGTAGACGTCATGTGACCAATAACTCTGAAGTATTGACACCAAACACAGCAGAATGAGATCAAAAGTCTTTTGAGTCTGGTGAAGATATCCTGTAAACAAACAGCACAGCTAACAGGGAACGTTCTGAGAAGGTTGGCTAGCTAACATTCCTAGAAATGTTAGGAAAACGTTCTTACAACCTAAAATTGTTAGCTGAGAGGTAGCCACGCCCCACCCTCATGCCATTGGTTTAGCCAGAAGTGGAAGATGTTGGGTGCTCAAATAGAGGGCACAATGTTAAAACATCACTTTTGTGTGTAAACAATTAAGAAATCAAGCCACATCCCCTGATTAGCATGTCGCACATTTTGTATTCGTTAGATTCTTTTCGCGTGTGTAACGCACACAGTCTTACCATCTGTCCGTCTGTATATCTTTCAGTTGCTGGTGCTCAGTGATTGGTCAGCTTCCTGTGATTGCCTGTCTGTGTACAGTGCTCAGCACTCGACCGTCATATGCGTTATAACAATGATAGTTTTCTATAAAGCCACTGTTTAATATGTGCTGATCCTTTAACTGCGAAAATACTGGAAACAATGGCAGCACATAATTAAAATCCTCACATGTTTGTGGAATGTTTCATTGATCAAGTGTTGACCGATGACGGTCATTATATTTGATGGAGTGAAGCAGCTTGTTCTGAAGATGCACAGTGTCACAGGTTAAGACTGCTGTGTGTGCTCAAGCTTTTGATTAGCCGAAAGCTGTACATCAGACAGACAGACAGAGCGAGTAAGAGAGAGACTGCTTGAGTTGAGCAGTGTGAGTTTTAATAGCACTGATCTCCAGCTAACAATTTTAGGTTGAAAGAAACGTTTCCCTAACGTTTCCATTGAGTACCAAAAAATGTTAAGTTCAGTTTTTTAGATGTATTAACATTTTTGCTTGGTTATAAAAACTTTAACGTTTTAAAACCGCTGAGTCATGGTCTTCACAAGGGCTGAGTCATGATACATCCCTGCACACCATAACTACAGCGTTACATACACATCCCACCTCTTATAACAGCACACATCTCAACATGACTCATCCGTCAGAGGAAAACACGACCGCTCACGGGTCGCTCCTCTTACCCAGACTCGGTTATATTTCTCTGTTATATTTCATTACGGTATCGACTTCCTGTCGTCTGGATGTTTATCCCAAAATAAAATCTCTTTATTTCTGTTATTCGGTTACACGCAGACAGCCAAGAAAACTAAGACGAGACACGTTCGTATTGAAATCTCAGTAACCTTCTGATTGCAGAAAATCACATCTGTCAATCACATCTGTCAATCACATTCTGAGACGTTGTGGAGATCTCTCCTGAAACTCTCGAGGTGACATGACAGGTTACAAGGTCTGTTTCTTCTGATAAGTAGAAGACGCGATCTCACTGCTGTCTATGAGATATTAAAGAGATATTAACTGAGATATTAATTGAGATCTCGTGTGGTTTTTCTTTCCTAAGAGATTCTAGCCTTAGTTTGAAATGGAAAAGAGAAACAAACAGTAGAATTTAACAGCACTAACTGTTAGAATAACAGTATTTCTCACAGCAGCTATGAGAGGTGTCTTGAGTTCCTTTGATTGGTCTCTTTTATGACATTTGGTTACAGTGAGTTCTGAATGGCTGTAAACTTGAGCTACATATTAGAACCCGGTACTGCAGCTTCAAACGTTCTGAACGACAGCAGTATGAGCAGTGGTTCTGAGATGAATGACTCTTTAATAATTTGGTCATGATTAACAGAAATGAGCGACACAAACAGTCGTTCGTTAGTTTAAGAATTCATCCGCCGTCATCCACAGAGATGCTCGTCCGGGTCCTGTTTAGTTCATTACTGCGCCGTATGGACAGTAACCATAGCGATCCGTGACTAGCAATCCGCTGTTGACGCGTCCCCGGAGGAAACAATGTGTCATAGTAATCATCTCGTGATAAACGTCATGCGAGATTAGCGCGCGTCTCTGATGCTAGCAACACAGCACACAGAGGAAATAACGCTCAGCTAACGTCGCTCTCGTTACCTCCCTCCATTAAATCCTCACACTCACAAGTGTTTGAGATTGTTAATGGCACGTCTGGGTCAGTCACTTCAGACGCACTCATCACTTCCTGTTTCTCTCTGTTCGGCCCTGCAGGAGAAGAAGGGCCAGGAGTCGCCGAAGGGGCCTGAGGTGGAGATCGCCAAGATGGAGAAGCTGTTGAGTTTGCTGAGGGAGTCTGGAAGCAACCAGCAGAACTGAGACATGAGAGAGACAGTAATACAGTACAAATCAACAAATACATCTGATGTACTGATGCATATTCATCATTCAGAATATTATTAAATATCATTATCACACAGCTCTCTGATTGGTCAATTGCAGCATTCGGTAGTTCAATTAATTATTGTTTTGGTCCAGTTAAAATGCAACTTTCATGGACTAAAAACCACAAAACTGTATTTTTTGATTAAGTGGGGTGTTTAAAGTTAATATGCTGACTGGAAACGGGCTGTAAGATTTTAGAAGACAATAAAAACGACACCGACTTTGTATAGATGTTTCTTAGCTTTTATTAAACACATTCATTTAATCTACTGTTTAATTTCATCTCGGTTAAATACGCTAGTAAGGTGAGTTATTCGTTTACCAACAGCTTTGTATAAATAAAGACTAAGAAAACACACATTGTATTATAATGTCTCTCTCAAACATAAAGCAGCAAACTCCAGCTCGTATTAAACATTTCCTCTTACGCATTCGCTTGTTTTGTTTGTGAGGTCTAATTAGCATAGCATTGTGTGCTAGCAGGTGACCTGCAGGTGCACTGGTGTGGAGTTTCACTGACGCCTTTGTTAGTCACGACTAAATGATGAAAACAGGCCATTGAGAGTCTTTTCTTTTACATAAAACACTCCAGGCAGAGCGATGGTGTATGAGAGACACAAACACACTCCCAGCAGCCCACATTCATAAACCCACTCCTCCATCTCCAGTGGGTTTAAATGTTGCCCCTATTACTCACACCTCATCAGTCATGTCTTCACATTTCTGAAAACATATGACTTCATCATGACTCATCGTAAATGTTTAGGAGAGTAACTTTTAGTTGGCTGTCAAAGGTGTGCTTGCAGCATCTGTCAACAAGTGGGCCATGCTAACCAGCTGGAGCTTACCTGGCGTTCTTGGTCCGTTCACGCTGAAAGTGAAAATGGAACGTCAAACAATCACATCCAGTTGGAACACACAGTGTGTGAAGTTTAATGCACCGTGGACCAGAATTCAATGAGAATTCACAATGGGCGGAGCTACCCAACATGACGGAGCGGAACTACAAACCAATGATGTCCAGCTGCCGCTGGTTAGGACAAAACCTCAAAGTTATGTGCAAGTAATAGCATTAATCATCGAATCGTTATTGCTCCTGGTTTATGTAAATGGAAGTTTGGGACCTCTATCCCATTCAGCTTCAACTTCACAACAAACATTTCTGTTGTTTATTCTCCGCTTGCATCGTCTAGAGTTTCATTTACTATAGTGTCCTATCAGATCCACTGCCTGAGGTTGTCAACAAGTATTTCTGCTCATTTTTCTGATGTGTGTTTTCTGGAGTCAGTACCGGTACCCTCTCCTGGCTTGAGGGAACCTTACAGGCTCTGCACAGAATCAATATAAGAACCAGTATGAGCAGAGCTACCAGGATGTTACACACGATGGCCACTACCGCAGCGGTGGACAGTCCTATACTGGAGACTGTGGTGGAGTTCTCATGTTCAAACGGTGTCATAGCTGACACAGAGACAGCCTCCTTCACATCAGCCATCAGCTCTGGAGCTCCA
>JAZGTJ010014641.1:0-13978 GCA_036877575.1 Botia almorhae
AATGTGCTCGTCAGAGCTCCGGTCCGCCAGACACGCAGATAATCCGCTGAACCCGGAACGGAAAACACCGCTGAATCCGCCTTGTAAGCGCTGAAACGCTGGCAAATGCTGTCGAACATCGCGAAGATGTGAGCGAGTGTAAAACACACACTCGGCTCCGAAGCAAGAAGCTGAATGAAAGCGAGTGCCGGCCGGCTTTATACACCCCGCTTCCGGTGTGAGCTGACGCACTGCGCTTTGCCCAAATGCTCATTGGCTCTCTCCTCTCGGGCCGATGCTCATTGGCGCATTTTTTCTTACGTGAAGGTGATAGGGCTCTCAAGCAAGACCCCATACGTCAGTCAGTTAACGTAATGTCGAACGTGACTGACTGAAAGGGAACGGAGGGGAGGAAATATTCGTTTCTCTAAATACCCAGCTATGTGTAAATGTGGTCTGAGACAGCGTTTTAAGTCAACAAAAACGTAGCCACGAAAACGCTCTACAAAGTGGATACATTTGAAAACGCCATTTTCGCGTCGCAGTGTGGACTGAAAACGGAGGATTTATAAAATGATGACGCTTTTTTAGTCATGTGACGCAGTCATGTGACCAGTACAGCAAAGATGGTAGACGAGATTCTCCATAGCTTTGGCTACTTTATACTCATTTGTTACTCGCAGCAACAACTCCACCTCATTGTCGGTCCATTTGAAAAACCACTGCCTTTCCTTGACATTGTCGCGTCGTTTCAAAGAGCCGGAAGATAAATAAACGCCAGCCGGAAATTACACAGGTCGAAGGGTCTCGCGTTATACTCCTGCGCAGTAGAGGGACGTAAGCGTTTAGTGTGGGTGAGCGATTGAAAACGATAGTGTGAAAGCGCAGCATTTTTAGACAAAAACACCGCTTTTAAATTTATCCGGATTAGTGTAGACGTAGCCTTTGTGTTTGTTTTGTGGTGATGTGCTGTTTACAGCGTCTCAGTTAATTAGTTACCTTATTGATTTTGTTGAGTTGCCTTTTGTTTGGTGCTGTTCCTGTCTGAACTATCTATCCTAAAAATCCTTAAGTGTTAATAAACATTCTGGTTAGGAATTCTTCTTAGCCCATATTTAATGAACTTTAAATAATTTGGCCAGAACAGCTTTAGATGTACTATTTCATTACTGCTTTATATCCATATGTTTATTTATTAAGAACTTGATACAAATAAAAATGTAAGATTGCATTTAAAAAAAATATTTTATTATGTTTCAATGATGAAATATAAAGGCTGTATACTGTAAATTCTACAGCAGTGTTGTATATAAACTCCTTGAAAACATAAAGCTGTAAGATGGCAGCAAACCAGAGAGATGTTGATTGTAAATATACTTTATCTGAATGTAAATAATAAGATATAAAAAGTTATTAAAATATGTAATTTCTTTGTATGCCATTCTACACATTTTGTGTACATGCAATGATTTCCTATGATCATTATATAATATCTTCAACCTGGCAACAATGTCAAACTGTTGAAAACAATTTCAGTTGAGTTTCTCATGCAGTTTGTTGGACAAGTACTGTTTGTGTGCTGCACTAAAACTGGTCAATTATGAGGTTCTATTTCAGTTATTATGCAAGCTTAGAAAGCAACTGCCTTTATAGGCAGTATACAGGTCTTAAAACAGCTGGTGTCATATTGTCTGTTGTGCCAAAACAAGATTTTATTGTCATGACAACCACAACAGAGCTATGATTCATGTGCACAAAACCAAAGCCTTAAACCAGAGCTTATACCTTAAACATTAACGTTATTCTTCTGTAGCCCTGCGGGCACTTGTGTTTCCCTCAGGAAATGCAAATCTAGATTCTTGTCATCAATATTCATCCATAAATAAAAGATTCCATGTGTCTATTTGGCTCTTTGGCATTGCATGTTGAGTAAAGCCATGGCAGCAAAGACAAGAGTCCTTTGAATCAGGGCAGGCAGTAAAAAAAAATATTACCTCACATTTCCCTGTTACTCTCTTATACTTCTATGTTTTCACTGCGTATTTTAGTTTAGTGGGACTTTCCATGGAATTCTTTGTGCCATGCTCTGAATTTTGTGTTTGATTCAGGCAAAGTACAACAATAAATTTGTGAGTTCACACTCAGCAAAGTGTGAGTGCAAAACATGAGGAGCTGCACTCACAATGAGGGCTCTGTACTTCACTACAATGGGGCTGTATATGACTTAAAATTGACTGGCTGAATAATATTTTGAGTACTTGAGCATACCAAGAAAAGATTGTTTTATAGAATTAATTTTTGCACACTTTATCTGTCAGCAGCTGTGATTTCATTCAAACATTGACTTCTTTAAATGAAGTGCTGAAATATATCTGAAACCTTTTGAAATTCATTTCATTTGTACCTTGTATGGAATGAGCAAATCTTTGCCAGGATTTCCTCTATGGTGCAATTAAACAATCTGCATGATACATCTAGAAGAACATTAAAACATGTCCACATATATTGATGTCAGAATGTTCCATTTTTATCATTCATTTCACATGGTTGGAAATCTTTTCACCTGTGCTTGATACAGCTCCTAAATTAGAAACATTCAGCATTCAACAAACATTCTGTGCTTAAATGTAAAACATTGCTGGAAAAATCTTTGATCGGTTTACATTTGTTTGGCAAATGAAAATACATCTTTTTGAAGATTCTTAGTAAATCTTCTTCTGTGGTAAATTCTTGTTACAAAACAGTAGTTTTTTACAGTGTAAGTTAAACCATCAACATGTTTGGTTAGCTACCTGAAAAAAAACATTCCTAGTTTACTGGCACAGGTATTTGAATGTAAATCTACCCCAATTTGGGTACAGAGGTTTGTTACTATCAAAGTAACGCAATAAGGCAAGTTAGATACAAAGGGCCAAGCATTCCTGTTTGTGTATCTGCAAAGAAGAATATGTATGCAGAGAATATAGGACAGTAAAGTAACGTCAGGGACAGTGTTTGCCAGTCACATTGAGTACCATGAGGTTCACAGAAGCTTATGATGAAAGGTTATTCATAAGAGGTTCTAAACTAAGCACTTAGGATTTGAGCAACACACTGCCCATTGTGTATTAGTCTGCTCCTAAATCATTTTCACTGACAAAAAACAAGAGGACTGGAGATGAACATATGACACAGCCAAGATAACAGGTAATGGCTAATGAATTTGTGCTGCATTTAACATGTTATTTTGCTGTCATGCTCAGTGGCTGAATGTTTACAGGAGCATGCATGGAATGATGAAAGGGCTTGAGATCAACCCCCACACCAGCTCACCTGTGTTGTGCTTCATGTTACCCAGGATTGCCCCAAAGGTGTAGTTCAACTCTTTGAAGTAAACCTGACAGCTGGTATTTGTCAAGATGAATGTCCAGTTTTTGTCTTTTTAGTGAAAGAACATTTTAAAAAGAAAACGCTAAGGGGGTTGGTAGGGGCACAGATCTAATGTGGCTCACTCCAGCTGAGGGCAATTCAGAATCATACACACCCCACTGTAGAATGTTCTGGGAAGCTCTGTGCTTCATGTCCATGTTGTTTTGGATATATCATGGATATATAACACTGTC
This sequence comes from Botia almorhae, assembly GCA_036877575.1. NCBI lineage: Eukaryota > Metazoa > Chordata > Actinopteri > Cypriniformes > Botiidae > Botia > Botia almorhae. Next base: position 3,582 of record JAZGTJ010014641.1, read on the forward strand.
CATACAGGTATGTAGAAACTACCATGTAAATTAAGAGAAAGAAGAATAAAAAGAAATTAAGAGAATGAAATTTATTTTTTACATTGCATCTGGCTAACAATAATACACAGGGTCCTAGAAAACCATAAAGGTGAAAAAATAAAATAGATGACCATATAAGGCCAATATTTCCTTATACATTCATATACATTGTAACCTATCTTTGATAATTTAATTCACAGCCATGTTATTAGTAAAGTACCTCTAAGATCCAAATACCAATTTACCCAAATACCCATATATATTGTGAGCAAAGTTTAGTTTTTTTATTAGTTTCTTTCAATGAGTTGTGCAGGTCTAAATGATTTATCAGTAAGTTTGTTTAAATCAAAAAAGCTTTTTTAAACAAAGAGTTTTCCAAATCTGCTATGACTGGAAAGGTCATGGAAAAATCATGGAAAATTATAAGTCAAACTGATAAAACACCTGAACATAGCTGACTTTTAGTGTCATGTTATATGTATTAGCAAATGCTATGCAAGAAATGCTGATACTTAATGTGGCCCCTGGAGACACATCAGCCACATTTTTCTTATATAGTTCTTATAAGAAAGAAAAAGTATGACCACATTAGCCTGATACTGTCAGCGCTGCACTGGCTGCCTATTAAGAACTGTATAAACTTCAAAGGCCCTGAATAGTTTAGCCCTTTAGTACCTGAGCAAGCTCCTTTTATTCCCTGCCTAGTCACAGCCTTGTTGACTTGCTTACTGGGAGACTGCTGACATTGGTTGGGTTAAGCTTTTGTAAATTATTAATATTGCTTTTAATATAATGATCTAACTACAGTCCTTTCCTATTCCTATTCTGTTTTCATCATGAAATGTTAAGATATTTTATGGTATTATTGCAAATGCCTTATCTCTGTCATAGAAATGCCAGTCTCCACCCCAAATCAATGTTCACAATCACTGGAATTCTAGTCACACACACCTGATCACCATCATGGTCATCACAGACCACTAAAAGAACACATGCTTATGTGAAGGCAAGACAGTGGGATCCTCCATGACTGTCGGTCGGCATTAAAGAGTATCTTTGCTAAGTTTTACCTTGCATTGATTTATTTAAATGAAACACACGGAAACAAACGGACACAAACAATGCCGAAGCAATATGCAATACGGTCAACAGAAAGTTGGCCCCGCTACTCGCCCAATCCTACAAACAAATGAACCGCCACATGAAATATAGGAAATGGAAGTGATCACCAGTGAACCCTCATGACAGTGAATAACCAATAAGAAAATAACAAGTTAATGCTCCTACATTCCGGCCCCATGATTATTACATACAAAGACAAAGTAATAATCATCAACCATAAATCAACAACCATGAACATACAAAACATACAAATTCATATTACAAATACATGTCCATATTCCTTCTTAGAAAAGTCTCAAAAAAAGGGTCAAAAAGAGTCAGACCAAAAATTCAAAAAAATCTGTCTACAAGTCAGCCATTATGTCCTTGTCACTACACAATGTCTAAGTCATTGAGCGCTCAAAAAAAAAAAAGAAATCAATTATAAATCTTCTTCAGCTTCAAGTAGTAACCAAAAAAGCTTGGTGACCGGTCTGTCCAAGCAATTATACCTTGTCTTAATCCTTACTTGGCGAATCAAACCTCTTTTATCTGGTATAGTTTGAATGATTTTACCCATTAACCATGAGTTCTGAGGGGCAACTTTATTGACAACAAGTACAACATCTCCAACTTGAAAGTTCCTTTTCTTTACAAGCCATTTCTGTCGTTCCTGTAGCTGAGGTAGATATTTTTTTACCCATCTCCTCCAAAACAGGTCGGCCATGTACTGTACTTGTCGCCATCTACGACGTGCATACAAATCTTCATTCTGAAACAAACTTGGAGGTAAGAAAGGTTGAGTTTTTAACAGCAACAGATGATTGGGTGTTATAGCTTCTAAATCGTTGTGATTCATTGATGATCTAGTAAGAGGACGGCCATTAATAATGGACTCTTTTACTTCACATAAAAGTGTATGGAGACCCTCTTCAGTTAAACTCTGCCCTCTCAGGATTGAATTCATAATCCTCTTCACTGATCGAATCATAAACTCCCAAACACCTCCGTGATGAGATCCTGTAGGAGTTAAAAATCCATCTAATACCTTTTTGGATTAGAACATCACTGATCTTATTGTGGTTCCAGTTTTGTATAGATTCTCTTAACTCTCGTTCAGCTCCTACGAAATTGGTTCCATTATCAGAACGCAACTCTGACACTTGACCACGACGTGCTATAAACCGTCGCAAAGAATTAATAAAAGAGTCTGTGTCCAATGTTGTCAACACTTCAATATGTACAGCTCTGATGGACAAACAAGTGAAAATGACTCCATATCGCTTCACAGTACTTATTCCACGTTTTATCTCAAATGGACCGAAACAATCCACTCCAACTCGAGTAAATGGTGGTTCATCTGGTAATACTCTGCTTAAAGGTAAGTTCGCCATCTGCTGGCAACCTGCTGTTCCTTGAAGTCTTTTACAAATCACACACCTGGACAAAACTCTCCGTAGGGCTGAACTTGCTCCCGGGATCCAATATTTTTGACGTAGTCTAGCCAACATATAATTTCGTCCGCTGTGTCCAACTTCTTCATGAATATATCTTATAAGTAGCTCAGAAACATGCAAATCCTTTGCCAGTATCTTTAGGTGCTTCGATTCTTCAGGCATAACTGTGTTATCCAAACGTCCATACATTCTTATGACACCTGCATCAAGTGTTGGGTTAGGGCAATACAGAGGACTGCTCCGCTTTACTATTTCACCTCTTTGTAAAGAAATCAATTTCTCTGGGAACCTCATCTTTTGGGAAATCGCCATTTCACTTTCTTTTAACTCATCTACTGAAAGGTAACCGTCCCTGATACTAGATCGGAATTTACGCATGGATTCATTAATGGTATCTTCCAGTGACTGATTTGGTTCAGTGCAAATGAGAGATTCCCTCAGCTGTTTTCTCCTTTTACTCAGGGATAGAAGAATATTCTTCAGCCTCAGAATCCAGGCCACTGCCTTCTTCAAACGTATCCATGATGAATAGTAATTGACAAGCCGTTTTACCGTACCACATCCCTCCTGAGTTTGAACCAGCAGTGTATTAACAACCACTTCTTGTTTAATTTCTGGATCCTAAATCAAACTCTTTCCCAAGTCAATTGGGCTACTTGGCCTCTCCTCCGGTGGCCTAGTAAGAAAGGGAGGGCCAGAAGTCCACATCTGTTCCTTTAGCAATAGATCTACCTTCAGGCCTCTTGAGGCAAAGTCAGCAGGATTATTGGCAGAATTTGTGTGTCTCCACTGAGTCGTTTTGGATACTTTCAAGATTTCAGACACTCGATTAGCAACAAAACACTTGAATCTGGATTACTCATTTTGGATATATTTCAGCACAGCAGTGCTGTCAGTCCAGAACACTGAATCTTGTAATTTCATTTTCAGGTCTCTTTTCCACAGGTGGTCCATTCGGCTGGCCAGAGTGGCAGCTGTCAGTTCCATATGAGGAATAGTGATAGATTTCACTGGTGCCACTCGGGCTTTACCCATCAAAAAGGCAGAATGCACCATGTTCTGACCATTATGTAGAAGCAAATATGACACAACGCCATAGCCTTCCTCACTAGCATCTGCGAAATGATGTAAATGAGCTACAGTGATCTCTCCAAACTCTACAGGCTTCAGACATCTTTTTATCTCAAATTTCTCCAAGCCATGCAGATCTTCGAGCCAATTTGTCCATCTCTGTACATATTTAATGGGTATAGCACTGTCCCATCCAACCCCTTCTCTGCAAAGGTCTTGAAGAATCCTCTTTGCAGAAATAACTACTGGAGCCAAAAAACCAAGGGGGTCTTCTTGTAAATGGTCTCTCCTTGACTACTATCTTGAATTTGAAGGTATCAGATTTAGCACACCACTGTACAGGAAGCATGTCATGGTTCAAATCAAGATCTTTAATTCTTTCACTCTATCTTCTTCTGGTATCACATTCAACACCACACGACTGTTGCTCATCCATTTGGTTAAGTGAAACCCACCTTTAGCACACATTGCCTTTAGTCCACATAAAAGTGAACAACCTCTACTGTCCTCTGGTTAAACATGGTTCTATGGTCATCTGCACATTTTTAAGTGCATAATTAGAGCAACTTGGGGACGAAGAAGCTCCAAATAGGTGCACAACCATTCTGAATTCCTCCAGGTTTTTACTTAAGTCGCCTTTTGACCACCACAGAAACCTCAACAGGTCAGAATCTTCTGCAGGATCCTTCACCTGATAGAACATAGACTCGTTATCAGCCATTAAGGCGACAGGCTCTATTCGAAATCTAGTAAGAACACCTATTAAAGTGGTAAACCAATACAATAATGACCATCTCTTAGTTTTACAGACTGAGACACCATATCCATGAACTGAATATCTTCTTTAGACATTGCAACCAGTTCATTCTGAGCAGTTTCAGGGAAATCAGTCCTAAACTGTTGTTTCCAAAGCTCATCCAATTTTGAGACGGAGATCCTGTTTACGATCACCCGAGGCTGGTCATTACAAAAAGTTCCACCCTTTGGCTCCAATCAAGAGCTCAACTCCAGCTTCAATTAAAGGCAAAGTTACATGATTTAAATAAGGCCAGCGAACAAGATCGCTCTGTGTGGGAATGTTAGCCTTAGATACTGGCATGCTTTTCTAAGTATACACTTTAGGCAAGTAACAATAATGTTTCTGATCCAATCCCGCAACTTCTAAATCTTTGAGAACATAACTGGAATTCAGTTAGTTTGATTCATGGTTTTAAGCAGAATATTCAGTTTTTTGCCGGACAGATTGAGTTTATTCATGAGACTTTCAGAACAGAAAGTTGATGAACTGCCTGGATCCAAAAGGCATATGTCTCCACAATCTTGCTTCCATTCTTAGCTTTAACACACACTGGAAGAAAGGACAAGGCACAAGCATCTTCACCGGCCCCAGTAAGACTGTTTGACTGAACTGAGATCAGGGCATTGCCTATTGCTTGCTTTGGTTTCGAAAAACATGAAGAATACTGGGGTGTTTAGAGCCGCACACTCTGCATGTAATCCGCTTCTTACAATCTCTACTAATATGGCCTGTGCCCAAACAACCAAAACAGACTCTTTTCCTCTTCAAGAATTCCAGCTTTTCTTTTTGGGACCTTTTGGCCAACACAGTGCAGGAATTTAAGAAATGTTCATCACCACAACAAAGACAGGCCACACTTTGCTTGTTGATTTCCTTAGCATCTTCAGTACCAGTCACAGTAACGATGGCAGCGAAACTACTGCCCTTCATCTTAGAACGATACGCATTTCGACTGACAGATAAAGGAGCCTCCAAAATGTTTACGAACACAGGATCGGTAGAAATTTTTACCTGTTTCTCTACAAAATCCACAATATTCTTAAATACTGCCTGTACATTCCGTTTCTTCTGCAGCTCACATGCCACTGCATTTATCTCTGAGCTTAAAGGGCAACTTGAAAAGAATAGTTTGCATGTTAGTAGCCAAGTTTAACTCTTTCATGTAACACACATCATCCATGGCATTACAACAGGCTCTAAGGAAAAGATGATAATCCTGCAAAGCCCTAGTATATTCAGGTCTTATAGCCTTCCAAGAGAGCACTTTGTCCATATAGGCAGATGATATTTTAAGTTAATTTCCAAAATGTTCCTTAAGTAAGGCCTATTTTAGTTTAAAGGTCAATTTGTTCTTTCTTCTTTCTTAAGTGCTCCTCCTCTTCTTCCACCTCATGCTTCCTTTACAGCATTTGCTGGCGGGCTAACAAAGCTGCCATTTTAGCTTCCACTTGAAGACCAGCAGATGATGTAGATGATCTGCCAGATCGAGAACCTGAAGAAGAGCTCCTTTTACCAGATTTTTTACTGCATGTGTTGGAAATGCTATCAGTTGGCTTAATGTCATCCATAAAATGATCAGAAGGCAATGCATTACACTCTTCACTTTGAGTCAGAGTTCTTTGTGGATTTGCACAATCAGAGGCTGTAACAGCAGGCAATTGATCATGTAAAGAAGATGAATTTTCAGCAACGGACATGGTCTTCATCTGTGTTGCATCTGTATCAGACTGAGGTAACACCAAGCATTCATTCATTTGCTTGACAATGCAGCTATAGCTGAAGCAGACATCGTTTTCTTGAGGAATTCAAGATTAAGCCGTCATTTTTTCACATCTTCAATTAAACCTTTGTTGAACCGTGAAACTGAGCAATACCATTCATTTTGCTTAGTTTGCTCCTCAACAGGAAGTAAAGGAATCACGCTTTCATCCAACGAGGTGGCATCATCTCTTAAGGGTTTTAATGTCTCCAGTAAAGAATAAACCTTCAAATTCTTTATTTTATTCACTTTGGATTTGCGATCCCTTTGTAGCGATTCAACCTTTAATTCCCACGCCTTTGCTGTAAGCTTACTCTCGCTTATACTCACGACAACCACATCAGCCTCGTCTTCATCCATTTTCTCCCATCAAAACTTCGGCTTTACATTCAGCCTTCACAGCAATCCATTTAAATCACTCGCAATCAACTGCGCAAATTCCATCACTGCATGTAACAGACATGACGTAAACTCCACTTTTCCAAAAGAATGCAGTCGATTTAAATATGTAGCGCACACAGCCAGCACAACCAACATAGTGTCTCCAATAGACAAGCCAGCAAGCAGAAAAATAATAATCTGTTTCACATACCGGTCCAAGTGCTGTGCTTCTCGTGTCCGTTGCCTCCTACATTCCACAGCTGCGCTCCAATACAGCGTATAAACTGAGTTTCTTGATAACAAGCGCCGTTTTCTGTTGACTAATGAAGCGGCGTCCAATCGCCACATGCAGGCAAGATAGTGGGATCCTCCGTGACTCGTTCGCTGTCGGTCGGCATTAAAGAGTATCTTTGCTAAGTTTTAACTTGCACAAACAAACGAACACAAACAATGCCGAAGCAATACGCAATACGGTCAACAGAAAGTTGGCCCCGCTACTCGCCCAATCCTACAAACAAATGAACCGCACATGAAATATAGGAAACGGAAGTGATCACCAGTGAACCCTCGTGACAGTGAATAACCAATAAGAAAATAACAACAAGTTAATGCTCCTACATTATGTGTTCATATTGTCTGGTCTCCACTTTGGACAAGGACTCAAACTTATACTAAAGACTTACCTGTTTCCATGCTCATCAGTCTCCCTAGTGTGTTCCAGTGATATTGTTTTGTCTACTTACCTGTGCTCACCTCCTGAAACCAGCTCACGGATACTCGTCAGTCATTCCCCAAAAGTACCTCATCAGTACCCATCAGTACCTGCTTGCACCAATTAGTAAATTTAGTTTTAAAAACTGTGTCTTTTAAACCTGACTTAACGTTACAGAAGACCAGACCATAACAACATAAACCAAACAGGCGTGGATCCATTCCAGGAGCTGGTGGACTCACTTTGCCGTGCCATCAACTCCCCTGCAACTTTCACGCCAACATCAGCACCTGCTTCCCTTTCCATCACTCCTTCACCAGCACCGGTTTACACTGCCTGTCCCATGCTCAACCCAGTGCCCTACTTTGGTTCAGCGGAAGACTGCAATGGTTTCCTCTTGCAGTGTTCGCTCGCTCTAGAGATGCAACTGCAGCGATTTCCCACTGAGAGAGCTAAAATCTCCCTTTATACTAACCCTTTATGCCTCCTCGCCGTCTACCATGATAAGGGGGGTCTGTCCACTAGGTGCTTCCTCAGCCTCTCTACCCGGGCCACCAGCAGGTTTGAGGAAAGACATGTGAAAAGTAGGACATATACGATAATTAGAGGGTAGTCTGAGACAATAAGAGACAGGAGTAATTTGTTTTAGAATTTGAAAAGGACCAACATATCTGGAACTTAATTTGCGGCATGAGAGTCTGAGACGGAGATCCCTGGTAGATAGCCAGACCCATTGACCAGGAACATACCTTGGACCAGCTCTGCGATGGCCGTTGGCCTGGTCAGTTACTCTCCTGACCGCGTGTGATAAATCCCAGACCTAGGGAGTTCAGTGGGTTCACCTGACCAGGCGAATAGTGGATGTTGGAGTCCCAGAATGCATTTAAAGGGGGTTACACCAGTTGATGGTTTTACGAGAGAATTCTGGGCATATTCCGCCCATATCAGATATCTGCTCCAATCCTTGGTATTTTTGGAGACGGGACGGTAGGCGACAGAGAATTGGAACCTGGTGAGAAATAGGGCTCAGCGAGCCTGACGTAGGTTGAGTCTCTTAGTGTAGGTATTCTAGATTATTGTGATCTGTTAGGACGGTAAACGGTGGGTAGCTCCCTCGAGCCAATGTCTCCATTCTTCTAGAGTTAACTTAATTGCTAATAGATCTTGGTTCCCCACATCGTAGTTACGTTCTGCTGGAGATAGTTTGTGAGAGAAGAGGGCACTTAGATATAGTCTGGGAGGGTTACCATGTAATTGGGAGAGAATGGCACCTACTCCTGTATTGGAGGTGTGAATGGTATGAATGGTAATTCTGAGTCAGGGTGTCTAAGAATAAAGCTGTGGAGAATTTTTTTCTTTAATTCTTGGAAGCCTATATCGGCTTGTGGTGAGCTCTTGAGTTTGCCAAATTTCTGCTTCGTTAAAGAGGTGAGTGGAGAGGCCACTAAACTAAAGTTCCTAATGAAACGTCTATAGAAGTTAGTGAACCCTAAGAATCTTTGGACATCCTTGACTGTCTTAGGTCAACTTTACGTTCATCCATTGCAACTCCCTTTTTGCTAATTATGTAACCCAGGAAAGATGTGCTAGAGCGATAAAATTGACATGCTCGATATGTTCACTTAAGGAATTTAATTAGATTAGGATGTCATCAATTAACACGATGACCTATTTCTCAAGCATATCTCTAAAGATGTTGTTCATGAAAGATTGGAACACTGAAGGACTATTAGCAAACTGAAAGGCATAACCAGATATTTGTAGTGACCTGAGGTGGTGGAAAAAGCAGTTTTCCACTCGTCCCTTTCTCGAATTCTTACCAAATTGTAGGCGCTACAGAGATCGAGTTTAGTGTAAATCTTTGCCTGTTGTTCTAATGCTGCTGGTACTAATGGTAAAGGGTATCTAAATTTCACTGTTATTTCATTAAGAGTGCAATAATCGATGCAAGGTCTTAGACCTCCATCATTCTTCTTGACAAAGAAGAATACGGATGAAGCTGGGGAGTTAGATGGACGAGTGAAACCTTTTTCCAATTCTTCCTTTATATAATTTTTCATGGCCTCTGATTCGGGTTGTGATAATAGAAAAATGCATCCCTTAGGGGGTACGGCTCCAGGTGTATAGTCAATAGCGCAATCAATGGTGCAATGTGCGGGAAGCTGAGAAGCTTTTTTCTTACTGAATACCTTCATAAAGTCATGGTATACTTCAGGAACAGTTTCCACTGGCTCAGATGGAGCTGGGAGACTAATTGGGTGAACTATGCCCTGCACACAGTTCTTAGAGCAAAAAGCGCCCCATCATAGAAGTTCCCCCTCTCTCCAGGATATTAAGGGTTCATGCTGCTTGAGCCATAGGAGACCTAAAATGACAGAGTGATGGTGAGAGGGTATGACGTAGAACTGTATATTCTCAAAATGTATGATGCCAACGGTTAATCTAAGAGATTCGGTTAAACGGGTAGCTCCAGATTCTCCAAGTGGTCATCCATCTAGCGCCTCCACTGTGAGGGAGCAATCAGAGGAAGAGTCAGGTGATATCCCTGCTTCCATTCATGGCCAAAATTCTAGAAAAAGCCGTGTTCAGTCAACTCTGACGGACTGCCTGACGGACATATCGTGTTGGATGAAGGACCATCACCTCCAACTCAACATTGGCAAAACAGAAATGCTTGTGGTTCCACTCAACCCATCCCTTTCTCACAACTTCTCACTTCAGATTGACGGATCAACCATCGCTCCATCCAAGACGGTCAAAAGCCTCGGAGTGACGATTGACGATCAACTGAGAATCGCTGACCACATCTCCAAAACCGCTTGTTCCTGCAGATTCGCCCTCTACAATATCAGGAAGGTCAGACCAGTCTCGTTCAGGCTCTGGTTCTCTCCAGACTGGACTACTGCAATGCCCTCCTTGCAGGGCTTCCGACCTGCTTCATCAAGCCCCTGCAGTTGATTCAAAATGCAGCAGCTAGAGTGGTCTTTAACAAACCTAAAAGAGCACACGTCATGCCACTGCTCATCCAGTTGCACTGGCTGCCAATAGCTGCTCGCATTAGATTCAAGGCTCTGATGTTTGCCTTCAAGGCAACTA
>JAZGTJ010014642.1:0-13976 GCA_036877575.1 Botia almorhae
ACTGGAGAACCTGAATCAGTTCAAACCGTCACTGGAGAACCTGAATCAGTTCAAACCTTCACTGGAGAACCTGAATCAGTTCAAACCGTCACTGGAGAACCTGAATCAGTTCTAGCCTTTACTGGTAAACATGAATCAGTAGAGTTTTGTGATATGGATCTGTGGTCTATATAATAAATAATAACAGCTTTCATCATAAACACATTGTGCAGTCCAATAGAAAGATACACAGTGAAAAAGTCTAAATGTATGAAATGGTTTGAAGAACCGTGTGTTCACACTTACAGATTTTCCTTCAGGTCCTCTGTGGCCTTTGGCTCCTTTTGCTCCTGGTGGTCCCGGTCTGTCATTCTGTGAAGCACAAAATATGAACATTTAGTTTAGTTAAAACAATGAAATAACAGACAAGTTACAGATTGCCTGTTGTTTCAGTTTCCCAGACTTCAAAGAAAAAACTCTCAATATAAAAACAAATCAATTAATCAAAAGGAAATATTAGGTAAAATGAGTGTTTAATTTCTCATGTTACATCTGCTATCAAATTGTATTTTGTACATCAACAACACATTGCATTCTGATCTCTAGTTATCAACATCAGTTAAAAAACAAAACTATATTGCTCGACCACTGTTAACATTACAAGTGTTGACGGATAAACATTATGATCCACCATCCAAAATGTAAGACCTTCGTCTAGAAGACAACAATCTCTCTCTACAAAAACAATGTTTGTTATTCATTTTCTGGCCTCTACATCCTTCACCCCGCAGAGACGTTCACAGTTGGTTTTAAAGTGCCAGGTTATGGTTAGTCTGGTGAGTTAACACCAACCAGCTGTCTCCTTTAAATCCATCTCTCTCATGCTGCTTCAATTACCTTTAAATTCTGCACTTCAAAGCAGACAACTGTCACAGTGGGGACGAGGTTGAGCTATGCCATCATGCCATTATTGTTCTGCCTCTCCATCATTACCTTGACAAATACAGAGCTAAGTACGGGCCCCTTGAGTTTGGGAGAGGCCGGAGGAGCCCACTCAAATGTTTACAAGGACACAAAAACATTTACTAACAGTCCTGGTGAGCAGAAATGAGGATCTTTAAAAAGACAACACAAACACTAGGAAAGCACCTTCATGTGCTACAGATGTGAGAAGAGGCCCTGAGAAAATACAGGAGGCCAGAAGCTTCCATAAAACACATACATGCCGTTATATCAGACCTTGCTAATTAAAATGACTTACAGAAACATAAAATACTCTGATGTCACTACAGTATAATGATGTATGATGCATGTCATGCCAAATAAAAGGTAAATGGCTGAAAATGATGTATAATAAACAGAATGCAGCACATGTATGCAATGTTTATGCATGCTCCAAACAAATGCAGCTACAGTGACCGCATCAGTTCTAGAAACATCTGTTCTAGATTACCCAAACAGGAAACACAAAACATGCCGGATATAAACACTCACTGTCCACCAAAACAGATTCAACAGACGTCCAATTTTAACATTTTCCCAAAAGAAAAAGAGTCTCTGCCAACTCTGCCAAAAAGTTAGGAGTGTTCTGATTGGTTGTCAAAAGACTTAAGCCCACCCATAAATCTCCTGCAAGTCTACACATTATTGCTTGGTTATAAGAACGTTATTTAAACATTTTTTTAAATTCTGTCGTTTTTTTTAAATGTTCCACTAACAACTTATGAATAATGTTTTTGATACAGGATATATAATGTTAACATTCTGCTAACATTACTCGCAAGAATATGTTTGATAACTTTTAGAGCGTGTTAGCCAATGTGGGCTCAATGCTGTGTTAGCATACGTCTGCGGACAGAGAATCTTCAATCCAAAACTCACTCTGTACAAACAGTTTACACACATCTGCGGCAAAATGTGCGTGTCTCATGCAAACACTCTGTGTGATTGATAAAGGCCGTTCCATAGCATAAACATTATATCGTATACATTCAGTCATATGTGAGTCTGCATCCAATCACGGCTCCACATTCAGGCCTAAGTGTTTGCTTTTCCAATGTGGATTCTGTTCCTTTCAGACATGTTCTGTATTACAAAGAGCCCCGGGCAGCGTTTTAGGACTCGCTTGTAAAGATTTCATTTACAACCTCTGCAGTTTTGTTAATCATTACTGCTGGATTCACGGTCACTCGTTGCTTTATTTTGAACGTTTATGTTTTCCATTGTCTATATGAGTGTTGTGGATGTATGGTAAGCTACTCAAAACTTTAACAGGGGTCTTTATGCAGTTAAATAAGAGCCCTCTGAAATGAGCACCAGCTCATGAGCAGTTTCCATGAACAGCTGCAAAGAATTACAGAGAGGTGATAAACACAAGAGTTCATTTCTCATTATCATAAATATTGTGTGTGTGGTTTTGTGAACACTGGGAGCTGGTCTCTCTTCAATCCCATCATCCTTTAGTGAATCAGGTCCAAAAGAAATGTGTGAATGCCAATGCTGGTGTTTTTGCCTTTTGAAGTGTATGAAATTAAAACAATCTCATTAAAAATGTGATAGCGCTTTAAGCTACATGTAAGAGTTTAGAACTCTCAGATCTGTTAACACATTTCTTGCCATTTTTAAAATCCATGTATAGAATTTTACAGATTTTGGGCCAAAATCTGCACAGAACAATGTCAACAAGCAAGATTGAGACTCAGTGTGGGATTACTTCTAACATTCCTTGCTCTGTAATGAGTGTTTTTTTATTGTGTGTTGACAAACCAGCATAGTCTGGCCAGCCAATCACAGCGTGATAAACAAAATAAAAAAACAAACAAAGACACAAAAAGCATCCCAGTTTCCTCCGCTGGTGAGAGCGTGACAGAACGTAACACGTTCATTCTTAAAAACTATTTTCTTCAGAAAGAATCTCAACTTGCCGACGGTCCATGACTGACAAGTCTTTTACACAAGCTTCCGCTTCTATGAAGTTTTGGGTTTTGTATGAACGAGGACAAACACGATGATAAGTAAAGAAGCAGTCTGGTCGTTAGATCACCAGAAATCGACTCCAGATGACTGGAGGTGGAAGCTTGAGAGCATATGTGCCATTTTGCGTCAAACCACAAATGTACAACCGCAAATGAAGCGGCTTGAATCGCTTTGATGGAAATTAAACATGAGCTCGGCGCTTTGATAAAAACATGTGTTATGTGTTTACGGAGGAGATCCACCTCTTTGTTAAAATAACAGAACATTAATCTCTCATACAATGGAGGTGGGCGGTGTGAGCAAATTCACAATGGCATATATCATACCGTACAATAGTTATTTCACTGTAACTGTGTTGAAAGATGTGTTTACATATTAAGCAACTATGTGGTAAAATCTAAATTAATACTTGATCAATGAAAAGTAATTCGTCACATTAGATGGACTCAAACCACATAAAACAAATGATATCCAATGATGACTAAGTCTCACATTGTATAACACATGAATTAAAAACAAAAGACTCAAAACAGTGACAACATTATAAAATGAAACTGATGGTACATTCTGTCATACTCTATCACACGCATGTTCCAGGTGTTAGACTGTCTTTTGCGACAATAACATGCAATTCACGGTGCAGTTCGCAACATGCGTTTGTCCTGCTGGCGCAATTATTCCATTGGAAAGTTTAAACTTTCTTATTATAAAACAAACCACTCAACATCCAGCCTCTGTTGTGATCGTACGAAAACAAAGCACTAAAACTTTTACGAAAGTTCTGCAATTTTAATCCCGCTGATGCACAAATGGCCCGGAAGATAAGATCAAAGAGCAGAACGTGTGCAACGTTTCTTGAAATATTTTCACTGCAGAAGCTCACAGCTGGACAACAATATTAGCTCTGATATTTAGGATCAGTTTCCTGTCAACTCCCAAAAGATATCCAGCTCCCATTGAGAATAAATGTGAGCAATGACCCCAACCATTCCAAGCTACCAGCGGATCTCTGACCACCCCAGAAACACAGTGATGTTTATTTTGGGGAAAATTCTGAATGTTTGTGAATGTAAACACAGTTGAGAGTTGTTTGTACATGTGTGGGTTCAAAAAGGATCCAAACACAACAGACCGCGCAGGGCAGGAAAATGTGAATAAATCTGCTCAAGAGACATCGGTTTGGGTCAAGAGAGTGTGAAATGATAATTTGTTTACTCTAATTCTGTTTGTGAGAATTTAATTTAATATAACGCATGTGTTATGTGAGAATCATTGAGGTAGAAAGACAAAATATGCTGATAGATAACAACAACTAAGACGTCTTTTTGGGCATAATAAAAATTACAGTAGCCACAGCGCTTAGGGTGCTGTGCGGTGGTTGCTAGGGTCTAGGGTGCTGTGCAGTGGTTGCTAGGCCTTTGTCCGGAGGTTGCTAGGCCTTTGTTCGGAGGTTGCTAGGCCTTTGTTCTGACGTTGCTAGGATGTTCTGCATTGTTGCTAGGCAGGTACTGAGGTATCATTCCTGGCAAAAACAGACGTTGCACGCGCTACACACCAAAGTTTAAAATTTCGGTTAAGGGGTTTGTATAGATCTTAAAGTTTGGAGATACTTTTAATATCCTCTCAAAACACTGCAATAAACCTTCTCATTGGCTTCTTTTTTAACAAAGTTGTGATGTCAGAGGTAAAAAGTCTACTGCTGTTTAACAATGGACCAATCAAATGACCAGATGCAAGCGTTACCACAAACACTTTGACATGAACAGCACTGTGTGTAATCCTGTAAAAAAAGTGCTACTTTGTGAGAGTGTTAGACATCCATCTGTTGGATTAAAGTGTCTGAGGGCCGTTTATAAATGTTAAACAGCTGAGGAGTCTGCTTTTACAAAACAACGTCTCAAAGTTGTACTTCCACTATATATCTGCACTATATATCAAACTGTGATGATAACTAAGTCTTCTTGTTTATCCACGCCAAAACAGTCATTTGACTTCTAAAACAGACCTCTGTTTGTTACTGCAGGCATTCATCAGTAATGAAGCTGTTTACACCACCTGGTTTAACTGAAAAATAAAACATGGTCCTGGTGAGACTTTCTCATAAGAAACAGCTGAAGAAATCTGTATCACAAGATCTCCTCTCAAGTCACTTGAGTCTGTAAGGTGTCTATCAAAAATACAGCCTTCTTAAAAAGCACATAACTTTTGAACTGGGCATCCTTGTAACCAAGACAACAAGAGACACAACAGCTGTCTGGGCTCAAATCTAGGGTCAGGAACTATGAAGTAAAGACAGACTCCAGAATTGTCTGTGATGTTTGTGTAACCACCTCACAAGAGAGCAAGACAGATAGTTAACCAACACTTTGGTTAACACACACTGTTTCTAGTTTAAAACCAGTTAAAAAGAAACAGTTATTTTTCTCCTCATTTAAAAATTTTACATATTAAGAATGAATTGTGCTTTTGACAGATTTATTTACATGTGATGTCACCACAGTCAGGTCAGTAACCTAGTAAAGACGTTAAATTTGACAGCGAGACCAGGATCACATGACCAGCAGAATGCTACAGATTGTGGTGTGAATTTAATCATGGCTGACAATCTAGATTCCAGATGTAACTGATTTGAAAGTGCCTGTTTTAACTTAAAGGGTTGAAATTATTTTCTATGAAAACTTGTATTGAATCCGGTATCATTACCTTCAGAGAGAAACAGATTGGGATACGGAAAGAAAAGAGGAGGAAAATAATATGGAAAGCACAAAAAAAACTTACATCCAGTCCTGGGTCACCTGGCTCTCCATCGTCTCCCTTGGGTCCAGGAGTTCCTTTTCCACCCTTGAGAGAGAAAAAGTGAAAGAGAGAGAGAATAATGAGATCAGAGGGAATCTCTCTGCTGTGTCAGCTTATTAGCCCCCTTCTCCTAATGTCGGAAGCTTCAGTCTGGACAATTAACATCTGTTAGTGATGAGCAAACTCAACACAACAACCTTCTCCTGTGAGACACGTGTGAATCGCTGATGAATCGCTTATGAATCAAACCAATTGAGTTTCATAAGAATGTTAAAAAACAGTACATTAAAGTAATGATGTACTCCATATTAATCATATAACATAAGATTATTTTGATATATATCTGATAACTATTTTGATTTTCATGATAACATAATAGACATTATGGTTACCGTGATTGTACCGTGTAATATTTGGTTGGTCGTGGAAGCAAAATGCTAAGAAATGAAAAATTACATGCAAATGAGATTTAAAAAATGCTGACCGGCAACCAATCACGGTAAACTTAAATATTTATTTAAGACCGAAATGGGTGACAAAAATGGCCTGCAACACCCTAACCCCAGAACTAGGTCTAACCCTAATTGGCTGAACATTTCCTACTTCGCGAAATCTTGATCACCATGGTACCGCACTGGGTTCTCTGTGCTACTGAAACAGAAATGACCTTCCCTAAGGTTCAGAACACTTACTGGTTCTCCTGAATCTCCTCTTGGTCCAGGATAACCCTGAAATAAAGAACATAACACTTAAACACTACTGAATATGACTTTTCAGGGTTTATTTGTTGAATTGAGACATTTCCAACCTGGAAACCATGGCAACCCTCAGTTCCATTTCCTGGTGGTCCATCAATTCCCTGAGACAAAGGAAACAACATTACAGTCAGTGAACTGAATCTGGTTGGTTAAGATCAACTGAAGGTACCGTAAGTGACTAACTCACCCTCTCTCCCATCAGACCTCTGTCTCCTGGGGCCCCTTTGACTCCTCTGGGCCCTTTAGGCCCCTAACACACAGGCAAACAACATAAAGGAAGTTACTGCATCTTTATTCAAAATCATGTCATTAAAATGTGAAGAGGAGTATGGTGCAAACATAGACACAAGAGACGTAGCTTTACTCACCTCTGGCCCGGTAGGGCCCTCATCGCCACGGTAACCTGGCGGCCCTGCCTTTCCTGCCTCACCCTGTTACAGAGATTGGAAAACAAATTGTCTATTCAAATAATCAACATTTAAACATTTTTAAACAGTGCAGTTTCTTTTAAATGAGAGAAAAAGTACAAGACACATACAAGGCACATGAATATCTGAGAATGTTCGCAAACAACGGAACGGAAAACTTCAGTCAGTCCCGAACATTTTTCAGATCCACAGACGAAAACAACTCATATGAGTTTATGAGTAACATAAGGGCGAGTGGATGATTTTTATTTTTGGGTTAACTATCCCTTTAAGAATTAAGGGAGTGGACATACAGCACAGAGGGCCTTTCATGTCCACAGACACCATACAGAATTGAAAAAAGTTATCAAATGTTCTAATGTTCAGTTTCTTTGGAGATTTGAGTCACCAGCTAAAAATACGCTTGTGGTAAATGACTCAGTGAAAATCACCTTTTTAATTCAGTTATTGTTTATTTTCATATGGGGAATAACATTTCTCAGAGAATCTGACACATGGGTGAATTAAATCAGTAAAATAACAGCCTTTGCAGAGCAGTGGTTTGTGCTCATGAGTTCAGAAACTCATCCAGATTTCCACCTATTTGAACATTCGGTTCTTTCCCTCCCACCCACTTAAATCTACTGGAAAATATCTCTGCCAGGACATAAACCAATAAAAAGAAACTTCTTTCTCACAGTGTTCACAACGAAAGGCTAAAACCTATCCTAGCTAACAGTGAACATTTTCAGAAAGTTCTCTAAAAGTTCTCTCAACGTTATCAAAAACGTTCTAGCAGTACCGTTAGTAGAACTTTTTTACCGTTATTTGTTCTACATATCAAAAATATTTTTCTTAAATTGTTAGTGGAACGTTTTACAAAGTTACAGAATTAAAATATGTTTGAATAATGTTAATACAAGGTCTAAAACTTGAAATCTTAAACATTTTTAGAACATTCAAAATAATTTTTTTTACATTTTTGTTACTTGGTAAAAACTTTAGGGAAACATTTTTACAACCTAAAATTGTTAGCTGGGACGGTATGCTGGTAATATCAACTGCGCAGCTGAAACATGAGGCCAAAAACATCTGTGGAGATGCTGGTTGCCCAGCATACGTTTTCCAAACACCAGCCTGCATTCACATTCCTGCATTTGGCAGATGCTTTTATCCAGAGCGACTCACAGCATATTTAAGGAAAGCATTTTGTCAGTTGTGTGTTTCCTGGGAACTAAACCCATGACCTTGGAGTCGTATGCTCTAATCACGCATATGTGAGAGCGCTAAGCTTAGAGCAGCTGGGCCATGTAATTTTCTGTTTTTGAAAAACAACAGACGGTTCTGTTGTTTCACTTCGAAATCGCTCCGCAAGCACGTGCTCTGAACACAACTCCTGTGGGCTCCACAGTCCTGAGTCCTGAGAAGCGACAGACTTCACTCCTTTTTGCATTTTAGTCTGGAAGTTAACAAGAGCTGCAGAGGGAGGTTACGTGCTGACAGAACCAGCATGGTTGTAGTTTTGTGGCGCAGCTGGTGATGTTGTAAGCCTCAAAGCCAAAGTCTCAGCAGATTAGCCTGCTCGTGATGGGAAATTTTGAGTCAGGTCTGGCACGCACAGCCACCCTCAACGTCCCTCCAGTGGCCTTGCTCAGACAACGCGTACACGTGCATCAAACCAAATCCAAACCACTATAAGGACATCACTCTTTGCCATGTTACCAAAACCCAAACAAACCTCTTATCTGAGTTCCTCCAAAGTTGATCTAATCTTATTGTTTTTAAATTGATTCAGGTTTCCTGACGTTCCTCTAGCTTCTCTCGAATCCTTTCTCGCTCCCTCATCAGGTATAATCTCTTACAACTGTTGAAACTTTGTAACCCTGTTTTTACAGCACTTCTCATATTATTGCCACCTTTGTAAGTTATTTTGAATAAAACCATCTGCTAAATCTACTGTATATTTACATTTACACATTTGGCAGATGCTATTATCCAAAGGGACCTACGATATATTGAAGTTATACATTTTGTCAGTAAGTGTGCTCCCCTGGGAATCGAACCCACAACCTCTGTGCTGCTAATGCAATGCTCTACCAAATGAGCTACAGGAACACTCACGATATACGACCCTGTAAACATTCCTATGAAATTCTGTTTATTATATATGACCCTCTTTGTATGTAAATTCATGCATATTTTTCATAAAATGTTAGGCTTTCAGGTTTTAAATTTAAGGTTACAGTTTGTTCAAAAATCTCTAGCTTCTTGGCTAGAAAATGTCCAAAACAATCGTTATTATCGATTTTAATGTTACTGTGAGAAGACTCACAGCCTAAATGGTTTTCAGACACTCATTCATACAGCTATGCCGAAATGACGTCACCTTTTACTACGTAAAGCGTAAGCTTTTTTTGTCCTTAGGTATTTAAATCCATCTGTTAAACTGCATCTCAGGTCTGAACTCGCCCCGTCCTGTCTGACAATGTCCATCTGGAGTCCATCTGACCTCGGGAACCTAAATATCCTTCATTCTTTCTCCTCCCACTTCTAAAACACCACAAACGGCAAAACCACTGGATGCATTTTTTTGTACCTCATGTTACCTTATATCATTGCTCAGCACTCCAGTGGCCCCAGAGAACATAAGGGGCCTCTCAACATGCCTGTTTTCTGAGGTCATAAGCCTGTTTTCTTTCATCCTTGTTCAGACTCTGGACTAGGCCTCTGTTTTACATACTACACAGTACCGCACCATTTAAATCTGGCTGGACCCCATGAAGTCGAAATTAGACTTCTGTGGCTTTCAGTCCATGTGTTAGCTTTGAGGACATCTACTGTATTTGCCTGTTTACTCCTAAATGTTGACAAATTATTACAAAATATTGACTGGACTGCACTGGACCGATTTTTGTCCAATCAAATGTTAGAATAAGACTTCCTCCTCCTCTTTATCCTCCTGCAACTGACTAGCATGACATAAATCATAGTTTATGGCAGTGATGTAACTAAAGCCTGTTGGCAATGTGGAAAAAGCCCTTTATTATAGTCCACCCTTTATATTCATGCTCCAATAGGAAGTACATAAACACAGGACTGAAAACTGCTCTTGGTAAGTGATTTCTAATGCTCTAAAACTACACACAAGCCCCCTTCACTACTATGTAAGGATGTGACAGATAAACTGTGTTTAGAATCTGCCGTGAAGCACCGATGAAGGTTTTCAGCACTCACCGGCTCTCCGTTCGGTCCTGCTGATCCCTCGCGCCCCTGCTCACCTCGAGGTCCCGGCTCACCCTACGAGAGTTAACCATCAACACCAAACTCATCTGCATCATTCTGTCAATATGTTATTTCTCTTCTTGACTGCATATAAACTAGCGGTTTAGACTGTCAAAGCAATTTACAGAACACAATATTCATCTTGCTCAGCTAATCAGTTTGTTTAAATACCGCTTACGTACATATATCGTGATGAATGCGAGATGTGTTTATCTTGAAAATGTGTATTGGATTTACAACACATATGCAAGAGTCATCCGACTCATCAGTGGAAGGAATAAATACAGTCAACAAGTCATCAAAAGCACTAAATTTACTTTCCTAATAGATGTTCTTGGTTTTATTTATACAGCCATACTTTTTTATTCTAAAGACCTTCATGTTTGTAATCTTAATAATACGCCTCTGACATCATCAAAGTTTCAACCTATGGGTGCTGATGCTGAATCAGGATGGGTGATTCTTCGTTTTTCATGAAACAGGCCCTATTTCTAAAAACAAATGTCCTTTTTGGCCAAATCTACTATAAAAGTTAAATCTACTATAACACATGGAAATATGTGGTATTAGTGAAATATGTGACACAAATTGATTAAAAACGTTTTCTCATGTTGACTTTACATTAATCAAAGAGTTTTAACATTGCATCGGAATGATGCATTATGGGATATTGTAGTGGGATAGATATATTGGGATAGTTATATTAGGAGTGAAATATACTCACCGGCTCGCCTCTAGGCCCTCTGTTACCACGGGAACCTTGTTCACCTTTCTCACCAGGTGTGCCCTTTAATTATATAAAAAAACATTCATAGCATACAGCATTCAAATGTAATGTAATCGCAATTATTTGATCCGCACATCACATGTAATACATGCAAACAGGCCCACACACACACACACAAAGAACATAATATGAACCCATGTACAAGGAAGCCATTTCGATTAATTTTGCACATAATGAAATAGGACATCTGGTTACAGTAAGTAAGCAAATATAAACGCTCAATTACTCTTTCTCCTCGCAGTCCATCAGGTCCTTGTGGTCCCTGAAACGAGGAAGAATGGAATGAATTGTTAGATAACAGAAGTCAGGCCTGAAAAATATTATTATTACTGTACATATACTGAAGTCTATGAGAAACCACACACTTACATCATCTCCTCTCTCGCCTTTATCACCATTGGCACCGCGAGGACCCCTGTCTCCCTGCATAAACAAACACAGCGGGACTGTATATTGACATTCATGCATTTGGCAGATGTGTTTAAAGTAACTTATAGTGCATTACCGCTGGGCAGTGATTACCACCCAAACTGTGGTAAACAGGATAATGATGGAAATACACAAACGTTTCATTTTTTAATTAAAGTCAAAAGAAACATTCGAACCGAGTCATATATTTCTCAGCGTCGAAACATTAACGTGCACACTCACTACTGTACAAACAGCACAATGCTAGTGTCAGCGTTAAATGAATGCTCAGCCAGTTGATTTATCTCTTGCGATTTGTGTGTCATACATTTTTTATTTACAAATATCCAAATTCGCTGTACATTGTCTTTTACATCTTTAATGTCTGTAGCGGATCCACGTCAATCCCAGAATCCACCTCAAAAGTGTGAGGCACGCCACCCGTAGAAGATTTTAAAACCTCCACGCACCTTCGCTGAAAACGCAGCAGTACATTATACAGTACAGTACAGCAGTACAGTACAAAAATGTTCAGCTGTTGAAATGGCTGCTAGCGGCTTTTTTAAACATTCCCTCTGTTCAGAGTAACCTTTGAGAAACATTGTTGTTCTTCACGACTATGTATCTATAAAACCAGCTTCACAGCAGAGTTATTTGTGTCTCCAGGCACTACGTTTTTGTTAATAAGTGAGGTTTCTATTTAAAATTCAATTGTTTTGAAAAAGCATACTACTTAGTACAAAGTTAACTGTGTTGTGTGGTTTTAGTATTAATGTAGGCTACTACTTATAATAATGTACAGTATTGTTATATTATTCTGTGTACTTGGTGTGACTGTAGCCTATAAATTAAATCATGATGAAATAGCATTTAAATGATACAGTATAATCACAAAATATATAAGTGCAAACATTTTTTAGTACCTTGCCCCCTGAAGGGCCATAGTTTCCAGGTCTTCCTGGTTCACCTTCTCTGCCAGGGTCACCCTAAAAGCAAAAATGAACCAGTAGAGTTACATTGTTGTTGATTACTTCCATGGGTGGGGCAGATATGTTGTGTAAAGCATATGCCATAGCATGTATTAAAAGTGGCTTTATAAACAAACTATATATAATCAAATAATGCCAGAGCATTGCTATAAGGCTATAGCCATTTTGAAATGAGCTTTGACCAGCTGGTCCAGGCTGGTTTTTAGTGAATGTATGAAGTCAGTTCCCCTCAAGTTCACACAGGTTTCTTAGCAGAGCGAAGTTTATGTGGCTTAAGTGTTTGAATACATTTTGGGGCCACCATATTTAAACCGATAGCCTGGTTATCAGTTTGTCTCTTACTTTTTCTCCTTTGGGTCCATAAGAACCGGGATCTCCTTTAGG
Source organism: Botia almorhae (assembly GCA_036877575.1). NCBI lineage: Eukaryota > Metazoa > Chordata > Actinopteri > Cypriniformes > Botiidae > Botia > Botia almorhae. The sequence goes on from JAZGTJ010014642.1 coordinate 12,767, forward strand.
ACCTGATTCTCCTTGCTCACCCTGTAAGACAGAATAACAAATGTCATTTATAATTCGATGAGCACATGCAACCATGAATCACACCTATCTTGTCAAAGATTCTTTATTACAGAATGTCAATGAGCACAAACACACTGCTGTGAGAAATTTCTGAGAGGAGCTTGGATGTCAGATTTTGTAAACGTTTGGCAAACATCCCTCATCCTGTGTCCTGATGCAGGCTGAGTGGAAACAGCTGCTCATTAAACTGAATGACACACCAAACAGCCTATCAGGGTCACTCAAAGGGGCGGGAACATTTGCAATTGGCTCTATATAGGCGAACAAGATTTATCATCTCAGCCAATCAGCTTCCGATATTTAAAAAAAATGCATTTTTTTAACTGTGACAATCTCAAATGCATCTGGACCAAGGCAGTATGACGCAGCCTCAGAAACACGCTGACATTCGCACAATGGTGCACTAAGCTGATATATGGCCAGGGGTGTCTATAAACACACACAAAACTCCTGTAAACACCCGGAGAGGTGACAGCTATACTCACATCTAGTCCCGGTGACCCTTTGCAGCCTGGAAGACCTGCGAACCCGCCCTCACCCTATGAAACATAATACAAACACAAAAAACATAAACACTCCCCTTCGTGGTGGGAGCTGAAGTGTAGAGGTACAGTGTGGGGTCAGGACTCATGCAATTAACTTGAGAGTGACATCATGCCAGTAAACGGTAAGAGAAATGCAAGAGTTCACAATGTAGATTGTCTACAGCAAAAGATCCATGGCGTCGATGATACCAAGTTTTACAGCTTGGTCGTTTTTTTAGATGGATCACGAGCAGACAGAGAAGTTCAGAAAAAGGACAGAGACTTGTTAAGTGAAAAATGTTCTGATGAGAACTCATGTTGAGAACATGTTGAAAGGAGAAAAATGACCCAGGGGTTGAGGATAACCTAAGGTCAAAGATCAGAGACACAAAGACCACACTATTTTCCCAATGGGGAAACACTTAAGGGATGATGGGAAGCAGAAATAGAAAAACATGTCAAAGCAAAAGCCAGACAACGCAGATGGCGGCTCTGTGTGTTCTGTACAGAAAAGGTAAACATTTACTGTACATACTGTACTGTTAATGCGAAATCTTACACAGCGTGCCAGAGAAAGCGATACAGGAAGATGAGAGAAACGTCATTTTAAACCCAAAAGCTGTGCT
>JAZGTJ010014644.1:0-13975 GCA_036877575.1 Botia almorhae
GCACTATAAACCTCATTTCTGGAAATTACAATGCAGACAGAAATTGTGCTATTGGCCTGCTAAAATCCATTTAGGGTTATAAAATAGGCAAAATATTGAAAATATAATGAAAATGATGTCTGAACCTGTATTAACATCACAGACTACTGCTACTGGTTTGAGCAGTTTAACCATAAAAACAGCCTTATAGGTTTATTCAGCTGAATACAAATAATTTATACTTATAAAGTAAGTATACAAGATCTGCAGGCTTTCTACAAAAACACGACACAATACACATTTCTAACCAGTTACACAAACAGGTTTATGCTCTGACAGTCTAATGCATATTGTAAATAAAACTGGACAGTAAAAACATGTATTTATTGTGGCCACTATTGTAACTAAACTATCAGATTGTCTAATCAGATTATAATAGTATAAATGCCTAAATGCTTTAAAGTTTAATCAACTTGGCTACAAGTCATTTCAACTTACTATTTTTAATCTTGACTGATGTTAAGGTGCTGTAACTTAAAAACAGTTGAAAAATTAGTTGAAAATTGCTTAACTTATAAGTTACCAGTCATGATTTAAAATAGAAGTTGAAACTACCTGTAAAGCCAAGCTTATTTAAACTTATTAAACTTAAACGTCATTTTTACAGTGTATAAATTCAATGAGACAATTAAAGACATACACAACTGTGACCTGCTTGTCAGAGTTAGACTTGTAACCAGAAGGTCACTGGTTCGATTTCAATGGTGACCTGTAACAACTGAGGTGCCCATGAGGAAGGCACCTAACCCCCCATTGCTCCCTGGGCACAGCAGTGCTGCCCACTGCTCTGGGTGTGTGTGTTTACTCCTCAGTGGTGATGGGTTAAATGCAGGGGTCACATTTCCATTTGTAAGGTATGGCAAGCCATACCACTTCATATACTGCCAGTCAAACGCAAATCATATGTACATTTGTGTTACCTAATAGTTTCATTCATGGTAAGTTTATTACCATTCTAAAATTGTGAAAATCACAATAATAAATAATGAGTAGGTTTATTCAGACGTTTGTCTGACAGTGTTTATATGCAATCATGTTTAGCAACAACGCGACTTTAAGTGAAACTCATCCGGTCCAACTTTCAATTAAAGATTAACAAACGACTAAGAAAATATCTATCATATAATCTTCTTCCCGTGCATATTAACGTGTGAAGTGCATCCAAACTTCAGGACAATGACGTCATACTGTAGATCTCTCAGCCTGGACCCGAACAACGCAAAAAATCAGGAGAGATATAAAGATATCAGGTCCTCTGTCAGTGATGTAATATATGACACGTTCAACTTAATGATATGGTGCAAGGTAAACAATTTACGCATGACATCCACGTGCGATGCTTTAAACAAGCGCATCTCTTTCCCCTTATACTTACTCACAGCCCTGCAGATACAATAACTCCAGTTTTTAATGTCTATTCTGGGGATTACTTGCGGTTCTGAAAGACACGGTTGTCTCAGTGCTTTCTCAAAAGCACGGCTGAAGCAGATGTCATTTTGCTTGTGTCGCCATCGTTTATATTTTCCCCTTTTCTCTTACGTTCATTCACTCGCATGCTTTCTGCTGGAAGAAACTGGAACTTGGTGATGATGCGCATGCGCGTGGAGTGTAACGTCACTGGGAAACTGTAATATAACGAGCAGTTATACATTAATTTTTTACGGTGTTAACATTTTGATAAACAAAATTAATTACAAAACAATCGCAGGACAGGTTACAATTCCAATATGTTTTGTCAGGCAGATGCCTATAATGTACTAGCTTTAATAAATAATATAACCGTTGTTATTGGTTTAATAAAATTATAACCATTATAATCTATTATAATATTATGCTAATTAGGTCATCAAAATGTTTGTATGATATTATTTATTATTTAAAGTTATCACAGTGTTTCCAAACTTTTACCAATTTTCTATGTGCATGCATTTTTATTCCATATTATTATTTTTTTAAATAAACTTTGCCCTTTTATTAGAGCAACTGAATGGTAAATCAAAGGTCTTTACAGGTCTGCATTAGAGTTTAAACATTCTCCCCAAAGACTTAGAATCGGCTGTGACCTTTTCTGTTTTCTGGGAGTTATGATGGCAGTGATTACAGCCGTTTATATAAAGCGATTAGAATATCTCTCTACAGGATTGTCAACAATAATAAGTGGTTTTTATATATGCATGAGAATAAATATAATAGAATGACAAAGCAGCTGCACAGCAATAAATTTACTTTTTATCAAATAAATAAATAAAAGCAGAAAGCATATTCATATGGCTAGAAGCAAGCCTGTCAAATAGATACTAAGAAACAGATTTAATGATTAAGCTTATTAACACTATTTTTTTGTTCAGATACTTACTAAGAGGAAACAAATGAACGAATGAACGGGAATAATGTATACGATTATTTAGTCTAAGCCTCGAAGACTTGAAAAGTTATTGTATTATAATACATATAATATTATAATGCTTTTGTACAATAAATAACCTTAATTTATAGCAATCTAAGCTCTTTCTAACTGCTGTCATAAACTCTTGTTCAACATCTATACTTGACATAAAAGGCAAGCTATCATTTTAAATGTTGTGGTATGAAACTGCCTTTCATCCAGAAATAAAAGAAGCTTGATGATCAAACAGATGTTATTCCAGCACTGGTATTTATTGCCTCAGGATTGGTTTCTGATCAGTGGCATACAAATTCAGCAGGGGGATAAAACATGCATTATAAAGAGCGTCACCCTTATTCCACTTAAGTGCATTTTGAATATCATATTATATCACCCCCCGTATAAAAAACATCTTTTTCCAGCATACTGTGAATTAAATAAAGCCTTCCACCAATTTAAACAGCCACAGCGCGTTCATATTGTCCATCCATTAAGTGCTTTCTGACCCATGCAGGTCCACAAGACATCAAACTAAAGACAAAGCAATTATATTTAATGCCCCACTGGGTGTAAAAGGAAATCTGGATTCAACCTCTGTAGTCCATTGAGACAAAACATAAATGTCATTTAGTGTAGGACAATGAATGCACTAAAATGTCATTTAGTGCGTGCCATCAAACACACTGAAATGAGTTATGGTCCAGTGGAAGGTCTTGTTCTGAACATAGAATTTGTGACTTAATGCTTTTATCATGCACTGCATTTACATGAATGTGAGTATAAAGTGATGGCAGTATCTGAACAGTACTGCGACAAACAGTGTACAGACTTAGTATCTAAGATACTATATATGTATATGTTTGCATGTAGAGTTCCCATGTTTAGTGTTTTCGCTGTGTTATCACACTGAGAAACAACTGTTTGTGCAATTTCAGTTTTCAAAACATTATTCAGACCAATAGAGTCTTCTACATCTACTCTATTCTAACCCTATTATAAATCTATTGCAATCTAATTTCTGTTCTAATCTAAGTTAAACAAAAAACCTCATGCATGTTGCAGCTGCAGTTTGAAGAGATTTCACACAATATAAAATGTATACAGTACAAATGCTTCACAATACAAATGCTTGCAATTCAAGACAAGATTCAACCTGGAAATAATCTGGGGTCAGAAACAATAACCAGATTAAATGATCAGGTTTTACGATTAGGAAATAAAATAAATAAATATACTAATAAACATACATGAGCAGGTGAAAGTTATTTTAGTGCAATGCAATAGGGGCTGGACTCTTCTGGTTAAGATTCAGTGTAGTGAGATCGCAGTAGGGGGCACACAGTATGTCCTGTTAACAGTTTGTTAATTACTTTGAGGAAGGCTCACTCTGTTAAAAGAAGAAATGACACACATTTTTAAATGGTAGACAAGTGGCATTGTGCTTTTGAGTTTCAAAAATGTGTCAGAAGGGCTTACTAAACAAATAAAAAACTATGAAAACTAAAAACAGCTCAGCTATCTAAAAGAAACATGTAGCCTTTATCAAAGTTTGTTGTTTTGCTAACTTTGTAAACCTTTGAAATAATAACTCCATGAAACAGTTATAAATAAGTACTACCACAGTACAAGATATTTTGGTAAATGTTTGGTATTTGAATCTCTGAGTGCAAATTGCTGTTCTAAAAAGCATGAATGACTCACTCGAAGGCACATAAATAAATTAAAGCTCAGTCAAAGAAGACTCCCTGAATCTTGTGTTCCTAATTGAGCTGTTTTCATATTTAAAAGGCAAGTGAAGTATCTAAAACAAAAGGGAAGTTATTAATTGCAACTCTCAGTACCCTAATTTCCACCCCTAAAAAGTTACCAGAGAAACAACATTAGTGCAAATGCAGATAACAAGTATACTGGGTGCTAGAATCAAATTCAAGACATTGTTATTGGGCTGCAATGCAAACAATGAGCGTACATAGTCTATTATGGCATCACAAAGTTGCACATCAGAATGAACCAATGATTGGAGCCCACCTATCCAGGTCTTGAACTGTCTACCTCATGGCTTCTGATTGGTGGAATGTCACCCATTCAGAGCTGCAGACCCATTAGCGATTCCATGAACACCTTATGAAGATTCACCTCTAATCGCAATTACACTCTTCTTGGCTTATGGACTATAAACTAACACTAATCCTGTTCTATTAGTATTTTCATTCACATAACTAATCCTACTCGTCTAATTAACACTACTGTATTGCCAGTGCATTTTTCTTATTAGCAGAAAAAGAATTACCTGAAACTCTTATTTTGTGGACTTGATCTGTCTTAGGTCTTGTCCACACTAATACGTTTTAGTTTAAAAAAATTAATCTTTTTCTCTCAGTTTTGGTCTTCTGTTCACACTGAGATGATGTAATTATCAACAAACTATGCAAACAAAGAAAATGAAAGCTTTCGAAAAGGTGAACGCATTTATAGTCATAAACGCCAGGCGGATATGATGCATGTCGAAGCGTCTTTTGTTTGTTTATGTGCAGTACAGAGACGTAAACATTTTCAGAGGTTTCATTGTGGATGAGCCACTTTTGGAAAATGCAACTATGGACAAAGGGAATTTTTAAATGAAAGCACCATTTTCAAATGTATCCAGATTAGTGTAGACATAGTCATAGTATTTGTATGGAACCTTCATTGGTTTTCTTATTCATTAACAAATGTACCAAATTTTTACATATCACAAATACCTACATATTTGGAACATTTCTTTTCATTTCACAAGCCCCTGAGAGACTGACACAGTTTCATACTGACATAGCTTTCTTTCACTCATAAATGACTTTCAAACTCCATGTTAACTGCAAGTCAAAGGAAGAGCAAGAAACTGAACTGCAGTGAAATTTCATTTCCACTTTTCAAAAGGTCATTGCTTTGAGGTGGTCATCTGGAATTTGTTAGCAGCAAATTCCTGACCTCTATGAGTTCTGTTGCCAACCCTGCAAAGGTTGACTAATGTTAGTATTGCTAAGCAAATAAAGCAAAATATCAAATGTTTCTTTTAAGTGCTGACTTTCAATCATAATGGGGTTTTACGTGACACAGGAAACATTAGTGATAAACCTGCTGGTGTTTTGATTGAGTTCATTATGTCATGTACTGCTGATTGTCTCTTTTCTTATTAATATTTCCATCCTACTGTAAGAAGCCACAACATGAGGCTGAACCATTTTTTGAACATTATTAGAGGAAATAAAACAATAACTTAGCATTTGCCTGATGAAACATACTTCAGATACCTCAGGCATGAACCTCAGGTCAATAGTGCACTTAAGTATGAGTCCGAGATGTCCTTTAATTTTTCAGTGTCTTCAGATTCACCTGGACCTTCTTTGTCCACCAGAAGATCACAGAGTCTGTGCCATCTTGAAGTGAGGGTTCTTTCAAGATGTCATTGTAAAATTCTCATTCACTGTCAATCTCGAAGAGATCAAGTCCACTTTGTACAAGTTTCTCAGCTGAACTGATGGCGTGGTACACCAGTGTTAGGGACTGGTTGATGCTGTTGTGCCAGGGAACCTCCCAGGCATCCTTTAGGATGGAGAAACCTGGAGCTTGTTTGCTCAAGCCATAGAGAATGTTCCTGTGAGACAAAGACATAAATATAAATGGACCTGCATTGATAGGGTTAACAATACTCCTAAGAATTGAATTATTATTAATGCTGAGCAGGGGCGCCGCTCGCAATTTTGGGCCCTATGACAAAATATGAGGTTGGGCCCCTCTAGTAGTGTTATTACTAATAAAGCAGATCTCTGGGGCCCCCTAAAGGGCGTGGGCCCTTGGAATTGTCCTAACTTTCCCCCCCTTAGCGGCGCCCCTGATGCTGAGTACAGAAACTACATTCCTAAAAAGTCTATCCCACACTCTGTAAAATCAATGGGATTAATGTAAGGATTTCCAGGTATTTTTTTGGTGTTTCCAGATGTTTTCTACTGAGAAATTCCTCGAATATCTGAATGTCAATATCTTTGCAGACTTAGGGGCATTTTCTGTATGGTTCAGGGTCACACCTTGATTTTGTTTTTGGAGTGTTTTAACCAGCTTCACACACCTAAACAACATAAAGCCCATGTTTCATCTGTACAGGCCAGCTGAAGTTTAGAATGAGTCTGTGACCTTCAGAGGGCAAATTTTATATAAAATTTTATATAATAAACTTTCTACTTGTAACAGGGTTGTAGCTAAAATTTACAGAGTCCAGGATCAATTTTGATGGCTGGGCCCCCTGCAATAAAAACAGACAAGTTAAAAGTTACTCTTTTGTGCATTTCAACAAAATAAGGACACTTTGAAAGATGGCAATGTGTAATTTCAATGCAGTGAAATAGTCCGTATTGGCAGGGTGCTTGTCTAGTTTTTCTTAATTTGCATGAATAACATTCCAACAATGTGATTTATTTAAAGTAAAAGATTTAGATTTGAGTAAATCTCAAATCTCACACCTTCTCTTCCTTCCCACAGGAAATGGGTTATCACTTTTTGTTTGTGAGTCGAGGTAAAAGTGATATTACATGGAAAGTGGCTCTACATCATTGTTAGCGCTGCTCTATCAACTATGCTGTCATAAAACCAGACTTTCACCAAAAGCACAACCTCGCACATTACATGTTCCATTTTTAGATGCAAAGCAAGACCTGCTCAGCCAGTAAATCTGTCTGACTCTTGTGCAGTTGTGCAGGCCATTAAATCACATTCGCTTTTCTTGCAAAGTACAATTCTTGCCCCCTTTTTTATGACTCCGGTCCTCCACCAATTGTTGCTGGAGGTCTTTTTATAGATATCTTCAGGAAGTCTTTTTTTGAGATATTGATCTGGGATTCCTGGTAGCAGCACATGCTTGGTTTTTATTGGAGAAAATTTCCTTTTTAAAGGAGAGAGTTCTCTTGCTCAGCGGTTACAAATTGAGTTTAACATAATCGGCTGAGCTTCCCGCGTGAGTCTAGATATCATCTATTTCGTGTCCACTAAAAAAGACACTGTTTGTTTTAGCCTCTAGAGCTACTGTGAGCACCACTGATGTAGATTTCTTAAGCATCTTCAGCTATGGCACAACAATGATGTCACATGGATGAACGCTGATGTCACAGGTTTGTGGGACTTAATATGTTTAACATTGTAGATTGAGGGGGAAAGCTCAGTTTGAGGGCAAATCTGACACTGGCATCCACAATGTGCACGTGTAGCATTTAAGCTAAAGATGATGTACAGTAAGCAGTTGATTATTAAAAAATAAAACCCATGTCATTCCAAACCCATTATACAAAAAAGAGACTCACTGCTCAACCAATCAGAATCAAGCATTTCAGAGAGCCATGTAATAGAGCAAAAAACTTCCATCTGCGAGCATTGAGGGACTCCAATTTCCTCCTCATACTAATCCATTTTCTATTATAAAATGCATTGGATAAAACTGATTATTAAACAGGGTGTCAAGTGTATACAACACAGGGGGTGAAAAAGTGAAAATCAAAGGGCTTTAATTCTCACAGACCAGAACTCAAAGAGAGATAATGAGCAGGTACCCTGACAAGGCCCTCAGCATTTTATCTGTTCCCTTCCTCTTCTGTTAATTTAATAAAAGCCAATCCAGGACACGCTGATTGCTACTGATTACAATTGCATGTGGCTTTGATAATAACAGGGCCTCCTTCGGTTCAGATTAACAAAGCCAACTGATGCCAACAGAGCAGAGTAGAGAGAAGGTTTTCTCAAAGCAGAAGCGTGGCGCTTTGTTGTCTCGCAGTCCTTGCAGATCGATGGAAGATCAAACTAGCATTCAGCCACACACAAAGAGGAGAAACAATCAGAGGTGCCAAACAAGAGAGCAGCTTTCATTTTGAATAGGCGTTATATTGCTAAAATGTCCAGGCACTCTGTTATGGATCCAGCTGCACTGCAGTTCTCATCAACAGCACAGGCGCATCTGTAAATCTCTGCAGTTGAGGGAGAGTGTGCGAGGACATTGGCTGAAGCTCACTGGTTTATTCTGCTGAGCTGAGGACTGGATCACAGTCACTCAGGGGATTTAGTGCTATTCCCTAAAAGCTGATGTATGTGTGTGTAAGTGTACCTGCAACAGTTTTCTGATCATATAATTCTGGCCAAAGCCTTATAGTTTTGAAATCTCTTTCCTTGAGAAGGTCACAGGACCACATTTTTTCTCAGGAAAACTGCACTCTGTAATATAGAGCTTGATTTTTTTGGCCCCGGGCCCTTGGAATCGAAGGGGCCTGGCATTAAATAATTATTTTTATGTAATTTGCTATTCTTTAGGTGCTTATGTATATACATGAACATTTGCTCTTTTGCACTTCATTACGTATTGATGTGCTTTAATAAATCATGCTAACTCCATCTCTCTGATGGCAAAAGTGATGACATCAGCACAATGGTTAAATAATGGTTACTTCAGTCAATCGACCCACAGATGCCCCTCAGGGGAATCATGGGACTAAAGGCCAATAAATTCCTACAGACTCCTGTTATGATCTTGATAATTATGGTCTTTTACTATGAATACCTACTTTTTAGGAACTCATAAGACCCAAAGCCAAATTCTTTAACTACAATTGTAAAATACAAATATAAAATAAAGCAGCAGCTTTTGTTATATATTGTGAAATGAGGAGCATTTTCACAATGCACATTACATTTTGCTTTTTATTCTAAAAAAGTGTTAGCTTGTTAACTCTCATTTATAGTCAGTGAAAATTATGCGTGAACATTCCTGTAGTCTGATGAGCCCTCTGTGATCTTTAAGATGTTTCTGAAATCATGTCTCCTGTAAACAAATCTAAAAATAAATGCAGAAAGACATTGAATTTGTGGAGTTATGGGCACCATATCTGTCCTAATGTAAAATCAGCAACAAAGGATGCTAACAATAACGTATGTTAAATAACAGTGTGTACACAACACAAAGCTAAGCTTTTTGCAAATCTCAATGCCGACAAGCAGGATATTTAGTCTGATGCAGGAAATGGTCTTTGTGCAACATAAGCAGCTGTAATGTTTTCATAAAAGTATTTTGACAAAGAATTGGCAAGTTTTGCACGTACTACCTTTCTATCTGTTCACACTAGCTTTTAATTCAGTTTCTGTGCACTTCAGACACTTAGTAATTGATGGCTCTCTGTTTCCAAGTATATCAATGTTCCCACTATATTTTTCCCACCACTTTTTGCTTTCTTTGAAATATAAGGACTCTGTGCATGAATATATCACACTCTGTATGAAAGACAGGTGTGGACTCATCAAGCTTTCAACAGCAAATCTTGTTCCATGAGTTCCATGTTTGTGATTTTGCGAGCCACAGGTGAGAAATAGTTGTGTGTTACCTGTACAAGCCAGGTGGTGGGTTTGGTATAAGGAAGCTTTTTTCTAAGTCCCGGAGGACATCGTTGAGCATGCGTATGTGGGCCGGATCTCTCTCTTTGGGGTCATTGGCAGGACGCATGATCTCAGACTGGAAAAAGGCAGAGCTGTCCCTCAAAGAAGCAGCCACACTCAACAGGTCCGATCGACTCAACAGGTCATCTGAAAAAAAACAGTACATATCAGATTTAATTGAACTTATTCAGTATTGCACACACACCTCCTTGAGGTTTAGTATATGCAGTGTTATTTACACTATTTTTGTGTCTAACTTGTTATGTCCATAATGTCAACAAAGACAAAGGCAGGATAATTTAACATTTGTACAGGTTAAACTTTGATATCTACTGACTTTTACTATGGACACACACAAGGCAAAACTTCTGTAACTTCTTATACTTCTTATTGTTCATCAAAAATACACAAGAAAGACTATAGAACTGCATAAGATTGTATATAATGACAAAACTATTTGACAGAACTTGGCTGAACTAGATCTTTAAGGTTTAAATGAACAGGTTTAAGGTTAGGGTTATGTTTGGTCAGGAACAATGTTCCAGAAACAAAAAGGATGTCGATACAGGAACATGCTAAATGAGCCTTTCAGTTTTAACCTCAACATTATTTTTGACACAATCTCATTTCGTATCATTGAAGATTTGTAGCTGGCATAACATCGGCCAAATTGGGCTTAAAGTATAACGGTCACTATTATCCACTCCTACCTGTCAGTCAAAGCAGCCATTAATACAATTTCACTTCATCCTCATGGACCTAATCGCCTCAGACACACCCCTTTGGCACTGCAATTGACTTTGCTTGTTGTTAGCAGCAACTGTTTTGACAGCTTAAAAGCAACCCCTCAAAATTCAGGCAGAGCTCTGGCCCTCAGAATTAAACAGGCTAGAACTGAACAGCTACTCTTTGAGCAAAATAAAGACAAACGGCTTGCATACCTCCATCTGCCAGAAACAAGAGCTAACAAATAACTCAAAGAAACACAAACTCATCCATTTCACAAGGTAACTGTTTAAAAGTATGCCTTGTCCTTGAAAATAAAAACGAGTACAATATGAAATCCGACAATGCATCACCCACTGTACATTGTGGGACAATTTGATCTGTATCTTGACTGTATTCATTCAAAAGAACACACTCAAAGTCACTTCAAAATGCTTATAAGTACATGTAAATATAAATGTGTGCTCTGCCTGTTTACTCAAACAAGTACCTGTCATGTGTTTAGGTGGGCTGAATTACAGTATGCAGTATGGAAATATAATGTCTGGGCTGTAAAAGGTGGACGTTGTTTCACACAACTTCACACAGGCAGAGGCAAAAAATTGAAATCTCGTTGGCAACAAAAACGTGATTTTTTTTTTTCAAATTGCGATAATTTTACCACATACATTAGCATATTGGAACCCACCCTGCATTAATGCATTCTAATATGTGCTAATATGAAAGACTTCGAGATTTTCCTCGCAAATGCAGTGTTTTAGTTCAAATCATTCGCTTTGTTTCAAAATAGTAAGCTTCTTTTCTGCCTATGTAGGCAGCTGCTTTTTAAGGTGGAATCCTAACCACCTTAAAAAGGTCCAATCCTGTCCAGCTTGAAATTGTGTATATAGGCAGCGGGACACAAAATGCATTCAGCATGGCAGACTTGCAATCTATTTCAAAAGAACTTAACGTTAACAAGATACAGTCAAGGTACACTCTAATAAGCATAAAAATATAAAACACACACAATGTGCAAAATTACACTTAATTATTGGATGGATCTTTCGGTATTTAATAAAATTCAATGAACTTAAGTCAAATTTAAACTCAGTTGAACTCAAGTCAGTCATGTCACAAAATTATATGCAACATCATGGTTTCTGTTACCGTATATCATATACTTCTAAAAGCTCAAATGTAAACTTTGCTAGGGGCTCCAAAAAAATTAAATGTGCCCCTGAGCCCTTGAGATCATCTGAGAATATCTGCACAGTTCAACCCTGGAGGGGGCACAGAACTTTGTGTAAACACAGAGAGACACACAGAGAAAGAAACTTTTCCATTACACAACTTCTCTCTCTCTCTACAGAATGAAAAGCTCTCTCTCCCTGCAGTAAGACTGTAATTCATCACTCACTTTGACAGAGACAGCAGAAAGCCCAGTGAAGCTGCCATGAACCCAACAGAGGCTTAGATTTGTACAAATGAAAACTTAACATATCACATATATATCACTCCAGTGTTCCTGTGTGTGTGTGTTTATGCCAAAGGCTTCAGACAACGGCTGCGGAAGAGATGTTCAATAGAAAAATGTTCACCTAACAATATCAAATTCTGTCATTATATTTACCCTCCTGCTGTGTCAAACCTATATGACTTTCTTTTGTTAATTGAACACAAAAGCTGGATTTCTTAGCATCTTGCATATTCTTTTCCATTTAATGAAAGTGAATGGGGACTTGGGCTGTCAAGCATCGTAAAAGTATCATAAAACTGATTTATATGACTAGTGTATTATTTTCCAAGTCATACAATAGCTTTGTGGGATGAACAGATAGGAGATATTTTCTCCAAGCTGTCCTTGGTGCATTCATGAGAGAAGCAGTGAACAAATTGCTACTTTGAGTCAGATCTTTTCAATGAATCAGCTGATCTAGTTCACAAAACCATTCCGGATATTTGTTTATACATCTGGTTTATGAGTTTAACTCACAGACTGATTTGTGTGTGTGTGTGTGTGTGTGTGTGTGTTTGGCTCAGCTGGCACTATTTCACTTTAATGTGTCTTGCAGTACGTTTAAGACGTCTTTAGATCATTCCTTACTGTGCTGAGTCACTCTAAAATAATCGTAATATCAATGGGCTCTTCACATCTGAAGGGAACCTGAGAGCTCAAAAGTTTCAATTAGTCATCAGAACTCTTTCTCATGAATGCTGTCATTTCCGACAGAGAGAAAGACAGAGAGAAAGAGAGAGATTGTTTAAACCACACAGTCAGTTACTTTAAAATAATATGTCTTGTGCTGAATAGCTACAATTGTATGAACTTATGATGATATATCACTCTGACCTGCCATTGAGACAAAAAATCTGGCTTTAGAAATATTATTTTTTTCATTTAAAACATTTGAAAGTAAACATTTAAAAGTATAATTTTTATTTTACTGTTAAATGTTGAATAATATTTTATGGTTTGATATTATTACATGCATTGATCTAATGGGTTTTAGGATTTGTGAATTTTCTCGAATCAAAGTTAAAACTGGAATGTCAACAATTTATTAGTAACTGGAGATTATACTGCAGAAGAGCATCATCTTTTGTATTCTAGAAATTAAATAATGTAATGCAGGTTGGAACAACATGATAGTCAACTAATTGCAGAATTTTATTTTTAAAATGTTCTGTACCTTTAAAAAAATATTGGGCTATGCTTCTAAGTCTGCATATGCCACTGATCATTGTCCCTCAGTATCAACACATCAAAGCATCATACTGTAGATGTAGCACACTGTCTGCTACATCCACGCAATTACTGCATTTACCTGACAAAAAGAGTTAGTAGAATGACACAGTTTTGACATTTTGAGCAGAATTCATTCCCTCTGTCTGAATGTTCTCCATTCAAACTTCAAATTACACAGAACAGACATCACATTGGGAAATTTCTGTCAGAAAACAGCTGGGCATGCCAATCGCCAACACATGAACGTGTGAGATTAAACATGTTTGGGACAATTTCCGTTCTAAAAAGTGACAGCAAAATTACTCCATAAAGCATTTGAGGATGTTACTTGTTTTTTATAGACGGGCACGGTACTGTACGCCTCAATCGTTCGGCACTGGAGCAGTAAAACAGTAAAACAAAAGATTGTACGTTTGTGTTCGATGCACGCTCGATGAAATATCAATACAGTGCAGCATTACCGGCTTTGCAGTTTGTCTGCATGTGGCAGGATTATGTGGCAATTACATTTCTCACCTGTTCTGTTTCATGTTTTCATGAATATTTAAACACAAAGGGCACGTGACTTCTGTGAAAATAGAGAGCGCTGCTCACAGCTTCTCCTGCTCACTCTGAGGAATGAAAGGTGACAACTGGGTATACCTGGAAGCCAC
>JAZGTJ010014645.1:0-13975 GCA_036877575.1 Botia almorhae
CTGTATATTACGTTAAAGATAAAACCGATTTTCATTCAGGCAAATCGATGTAAACTACACATTCGAGTTAATCGATAAAATCGATTAATCGCCCAGCCCTAATCATTTTGGATTATTCTCTGCCTGCCCTGGTTTTGGATTGTTTATTGGACTCTGATTGTTTGCTGCCTGCCTCGACCCTTGCCTGTTGTATGATTCCTGCCTTTTGTCTTGCCAACATTGAACCTGTTACTATTGTTGTAAACCCTGGACTGTCTGACCACTCACTAATAAATGTTGCAAATGGATCCGATCACCTCTGACTTCTCGTTACAGTTGTAAATTTGTTGATGAGATAAGAGTAATAAAGTTTTACAGAAGGTGAAATTTGAAAAGGGAATTAAATTAGCTACCAAAGAAGGGAAGAAAATTACAAAAATTCTAAGAATGAATTTAGCATGTTGGAAAGAAACTTTACAAATGTAAAAAAATTTACATTTAGTCATTTAGCTGACGCTTTTATCCAAAGCGACGTACAAATGAGGATAAGGAAGCAACTTCAATCACAATAAGAGGCAACAATGATTAAGTGCTATAGACAGGTCTCGGGTATTTCAACACAGTATGAGAAGGATATTTTTTTTTTTTTTTAAGAAGTAGAAGTAGGGGTGTGTTAGTAAATTAGTCAAGGAAGTGAAGACGAAAAAGATGAGTTTTTAGTTGTTTTTTGAAAATGGCTAATGACTCAGCCATTCTGATGGAGATATGGAGTTCATTTCACCAACCGGGCAGAGTGAAAGAGAGAGTCCGGGATTTCTTCCCTTGTTGGGGGAAAATACATACGTAATGGAAATTCAGGTAGACATTACTAATATTTTCTTTCCAATAAATTTATAAATTTAATAAATTTTAATAAATTTAAACTTTAATAAATTTAAGGGAACAGTGGTCACAGATAGAGACGGTTAAAAAAATCTCAAGTTGGGGTGGCAAATCCCAGATAATGAACAGCAGAAAACTGATCTAGATGTCAGTCCTATATATTTTAGTCAGAAAATGCCAAACAAGGCAAAGACGTGGTCTTTAAGGATTGTACTTTTTGTGTAGAAAATTAACTTCTGTATCTTACAAATTGTGTACGCAATATGATGTTAAAAATGGGGCATTCTATTCCTTGGGCCAGTCATTTGGGCCGACGTAAAATGGATCATCATGTCAGTAAACACTTTTTCTGGCCAGGGATGAACCAAGATATTGCTGAGTTTTGTAAAACCTGTGCCAATTTACTGCCCTTTGGGGTCCTCCAAAAGTTCCTTTGATTCCTCTGCTTGTAATAAAGGGTACCTTTTCAACGAGTAGGCATGGTTATTGTAGGCCCTTTAGAGAGGAATCAAGCAGGTAATAGATACATGTTGATAATTTGTGACTATGCAAGTTGATATCCTGAAGTCTTTCATTTAAAGAACGTTAAGACAAAAACTGTAATATTTTTCTCTGTAATTACTGTGCAAATAGTCTTGTTCCGTGTTTAAGTCCAACTTGTTCCTTCCTTGTTCTGTGTAGTTCCAGAGTAAATACAACAGTTGCGGGCTGTAAATTAAAGTGTTCCTTGTTAACCCCTTGTTCTGTGTAGTTACAGGGTAAATACAATATTAAACTAGTATGCTGGAACAGTTAAACCTAGCTTTAGCATTAGCTCTGTTTCACAAAGTTTTAAATTAATACTTGTAAAAGCACAGTAACACAACTGAAGCAAAAAGAGCTAATTAAAACAAGAATTTAACCTAATTTATTTTGTGAACAACAATAAACAGTAAAAATTGTTAAATAACAACAACACTGTAAAACTGTAAAAATAACAAACAATTAAACAGAGGGAGAAAAACATAGATTTAAATGAATTACTTTAAATGAATTACTCTGCTTGTTTTGTTTCCTGAGGTCCTCAATTTTGTTTTCCCTGCAGTATAAGAAGGAACCGTAAACTGTTCCCCTTCTGATGCAATTGCCACCTGTGATCACAAGTACAGAAATATAGTTTGTGCAATGTCAAAAAGTTGTTGCACTGGAAAACAAATAACTTCAGGCTATCTGATAAACTGTGTGTGTATCTGTTTTGTGAGTGTGTGTGTGTGTAGTAGCATTCCCTATGTAATGGGGACCAAATGTCCCCACAATTATAGTAATATGATGAAATGTTGATCTTGTGGGGACATTGTTTGGTCCCCATGAGGAAAGAAAGCTCATTAATTATACAGAATTATGTTTTTTGAAAATATACAAATACAGAAAATGTAGTGTGATGGTTAGGTTTAGGGGTAAGGTTAGTCTAGGATGACAGAATATACAGTTCGTACAGTATAAAAACCATTATGCCTTTGAAATGTCACCATAATGATAGAAATACAAGTGTTTGTGTGTGTGTGTGCTGAAGTAATAAATCCAAAAAATAAGGGTGTGAACACTGTGATACTGAAAGCGAAAAAAGAAGCAGACCTCCAGCGAAAGTCATGGCCAAAAATATAGCCCTTGCTTCCTTTAACCATGAATGAGTTTCTTACACCTCTCTACTGGAATTTTGGACCACTCTTCTTTTGCAAACTGCTCCAGGTCATTTAGATTTGAAGGATGGCTTTTCCCAACTGCTGTTTTGACATCTCTCAACAGGTGTTCTATGAGATTCAGATCTGGACTCATTGCTTGCCTTTTCATAACTCTCTAGTGCTTTGTTTATAACCATTTCTGAGTGTTTTTTGAGGTGTGTTTTGGGTCATTGTCCTGCTGGAAGACCCATGATCTCAAATCCACAGACAACTCTTTCCTCTTCTTTTTTCCCCCATGCTCAGTGTGACACAGCACAAAGGTTGAGCCAACTTTTCTCAATTTTAACAGGTTGCAAGTGTGGTTATTATATTGTCCACACCTTTTACTTGCAACAGGTGTGTCTAAATACAAATTACAAAAGCATGACATACTTGAACAGCAATTATTTCTTACAATCTTGACAAGGTGCCAAACAATTTTGTGTAAAATTAACTTTTCTTCTCTGTTTTTTTGAGTTGTTCCACTGCAAAAACAATAAGCATGTGAATACCAAAACATTTGTAATTGGAACAATTCTCTGAGAGAAGTGTTGCATTTTCTGACAGAATTGCAAGGGTGCCGATATTTTTGGCCATGACTGTATATATGCACACATATATATCCATATATCCATATATATGTGTTACGGAGGAGGCTCCTGCACCACTTCCTCCGTGGCATCAGAGGGAGCCTTCACCCGAAATACTAAAGTACTTTGGACCACTTTTCCCATAGACTTAGCTCTACTTCCTGTTTGTCACATGCTCTCACCTTATTTCCTGTTTGTCACATGGCTTGCTAATGTAGGCTATTTAAACGCCTAGCTTTTGTTCCTCAGTGCGATGTCTTCTATTGCCTTTGTGCGTACACTTCAGAGCGATTTTCCCTTGTTGATTTACCTGGCTATTACTGGACTGTTTATTGGATTACGGATTGTTCGCTACCTGCCCACGACCCCACTTTGGATTACGTTTTTGGATTGTTTGCCGCCTGCCCTGGACTTTGCCTGCTTTGGATTTATGATTGTTTGCCGCCTGCCTCGACCCACGCCTGGACTATCGACCCTGAGTTTGCATCGCCTCTTATATTCCTGTGTGCTGGTGTGTTTTACCTTTTTCTTGTCTGACCTGATTAATAAAACGCTGCGAATGGATCCTCATAGCTCCGCGTCTTCATTACAATATTTATATATTTAATATTTTAACAACTGTTGACCATGCCAAAAAGAATGGGAATTTGCAGCTGGGGTGAAGTGCACAACAAGGATGGTTCAAAACAGGCACCTAGAGGCAGGGCTAAGGTCCTGCAAAGCTAGAAAAAAGCTTTTTATCAATGAAGAAAATACAAAAAATTTCCAAAAAACATGAGGGTTGGACTGTAGAGTACTGGAGTAAGGTCATCTCCTCTGATGAGTCCAAAGTTCAGCTTTGGCAAACACCTGGTCATCTAATGGTTAGCTGGAGATCTGGAGAGGCCTACAATCCACAGTGTCTCGCACCCACTGTGAAATTCTGTGGAGGATCTGTGATGATCTGAGGGTGGTTCAGTAAGGCTGGATTGGGCAAATTCTTCTGTTTGAAGAGCACATGAATCTAGCCACATGCAAGGTTGTCCTGGAAGAAAACTTCGTTCTGCTCTGACAATGTTCCCCAGCTCTGAGAATTGTTAATTCTCAGAGCTGTTAAACTATCCTGACTAATTGTTAAACTATCCAAATCAGAGGCAGGCAGAGAACAATTGATAAACAGTAAACAGTCCAGATCATACACAAAAAGCCAGCAGGGAAACAACAGGGAAAAACGCTAAGAATTGATGCACATGGCAAATCAAGACTTCGCAATGGGTAGTGGCAAATATCCGGTTTATAAAGACAGCGGTAATGATAAGCAGGTGGCAAACAGGATATGATCAGCTGGATGATCAGGTGAGTTGCATTGTGGGAGATGTAGTGCGCCAGGAATCCGGTCAGTACTCAGGAGAGGGTTCCCTCTGGTGGTGTGGTTTAGAGGAGACTGGAGCGTCCACCATAACAGAGCACCCAACTCCCCGCGAGCAAGGAGGCGGACGGTGCCGGGGTCTGCCATGGGAACGGAGGGCCGGCTTCTCCAGATGGTTCCAGTGAAATTCCTCAGTCAATGTAGGTTCCAGGATATCACCTGCGTTGACCCAAGACCTCTTCTCTGGGCCGTACCCCTCCCAGTCCACCAGATTTTGCAGGATGCCGCCTTGATGCCTAGAATCTAGCAGCTCGCGGACTCTGTTAGCCTCCTCGCCGTCGATCATGATCGGGGGAGTCTGTTCTCTGGGTGCTTCCTCAGCCGCCTCGACCGGGCCACCAGCAGGTTTCAGGAGGGACATGTGGAAGGTCGGAGATACGGTAGTTAGCAGGTGATCTTAGATAAAAATTTATCTGATAATTTGGAAAGGACCAACATACCTGGGGCTGAGTTTTCTGCATTGAAGCAGAAGTCAGAGGTCTTTGGTTGATCCACACCCATTGTCCAGGAGCATAAGCAGGACTGGGTCTACGATGAGCATTGGCCTGCTGGGCCTGTCTTCTGACGGCATGTAGGGGATGAGTGTGTGCCCTGTCAGGGGTCAAGGGTGGTTGGGGTGCTGGTAGGGGTTGTACAAAGCCTGCGGGTAGCTGTCTGGGAGACTTCGAGCTATGACACACGGCACATTGATGGATGTATTTAACTGTATCCGGAGTGAGAGAAGGCCACCAGTAACGATTCTTGAGAATCTCTGCCGTAGCGGTAATACCTGGGTGACCGGAGCTGGGTAGATCATGAACTAGGGAAATCAGATGTTTTCGAAAGGGCTCAGGTACAAAAGTCAGATGGGTGGGCATGATGGGGGTGGTCTCTGACTGTTGGCCAGATTAATCTCTGTGGATATATCCCATTGCACGGGAGCTAACAATAATCTTTCGGGGATAATAGGTTCATGATTAGGAGGGTTAGGTGTTACCTCAGCTTGGAGAGAGAATCAGCTTTGGGTTTTTTTGAGCCAGGGCGATAAGTAACTGTAAATTTAAACCTGCTGAAAAATAAGGCCCATATAGCCTGTCTGGGATTAAACCTCTTGGCAGAGCGTAAGTATTCTAAATTCTTGTGATCAGTTAGAACAGTTAGAACCGTAAATGGGTGAGAAGCACCTTTTAGCCAGTGTCTCCCTTCTTCAAAAGCTAACTTCATAGCCAATAATTCACGGTTACGTAGTCGTAGTTACGTTCAGTTATGTTCAGTAGCTGAGTGCTTTCGGGAGAAGAATGCACAAGGATGAAGTTTGGGAGGTGAGCCATGACATTGAGATAGGATAGTGTTGAGATAGACCTGTGTTGGAGGCGTCTACCTCAACTATGAATGGAAGATCCAGATTGGGGTATTTGAGAATGGGAGAGGATGTAAAGTGATTATTTAATTCAACAAAGGCCCTTTCAGGCTGCAGGGTCCATTTTAATTTACTGGTGGTCTGTTTAGTTAATGATGTAAGTGGGGCAGCAACTGAACTAAAGCCTCTAATGAATCGTCATTAGACGATTAGAGAAGATTAGAGAAATATGCAAAGCCCAGAAATCTTTGTAATTCCTTCACGATTTTAGGTTGTGGCCATTTAGAAATGTATTCTACCTTTCTCTTCTCCAGAGCAACACCATCTTGGCTGATAATATATCCCAGTAAAGATGTGCTAGTGTAGTGAAATTGACACAATTCGAGCATATCTCTCGAAATGCATGTTGAACTATGACGCACGTTTCGAGCATATCTCTAAACACGTCATTCATGAATGACTAGAAGACTGAGGGACTATTAGCTAGACTGAAAGGCATGACTAGGTACTCGTTATGACCAGATGTGGTAGAGAAATCAAAAACACTGTTTTTTTGTTGATGGGAAAATCGAGAGTTAGCCCACTTAAACAAATCACAATTCCCAGACATGAGTTGACAGCAGCAGCAGTGCCCGTCAAGATGGACAAAATACCAAGACAAGAACTTAAAATCCCACTACAGCAGTCTGTTTTCTTGACAGATAGCACTACAGTGCTCAACTACATTGGTAACGAGAGTGCTCGCTTCAAAACCGTTGTAGCAAACAGGATCTCACTAATACGGGATGCTACTACTCCATTACAATGGCGGTTTGTAAAGTCATCACAGAATCCTGCAGATCAGACTACTAGAGGTCTTAAAGCAAAAGACTCTGCAGGCAACTTTTTGTTAAAAACCAGAAGAAAAATGGCCACAAAGACCAGATCAAATGAGTCAAGTTCCAGAACAAGACCATGAAAGCAAAAAGGAAATCAAAGTCAATGTTCTCAACATCAGTAAAAGCAGCAATGCCGTGAGCAACTTAACTGATAACTACTCAAGCTGGTTCCAGCTGAAAAAGGCAATAGCATGGATGCTAAGATTCAAAGAAACACTGTTACTATTATGCAAAGCAAGGAAACAGTTGCAATCATCCATTGCGCAATCAGAAAAAGACCCAGAAAAGCCTGGATCAAATGCAAAGGTACAGATCAACAATGAGAAGAAAGTCATTGAGCCTGGAAGACTTAAATCAAGCAGAAGTTCAACTCATCAGTACAGTCAGAAACAACATTTCTTGTTGTTTTAAGAAATTTTAAGAAATTGAAGCCTTAAGAAAAAATGTTTCTGTTAGGGGAAGTCAGCTGTACAAGCTTGACCCTGTGCTTCAGGATGGAATACTAAGAGTAGGTGGTAGGCTTAACAAAGCTATATAAATAAAAGTTCTAGATTGCACAGACTGCTTTTACCTCATATTAAGAGTAGACCTTGCCTCAGTATCACAAGCACAGTTTCAGGACTATCTGATGTGGAATTACAAAATAAAAGCCCTCACAACTTTCATATTTCCACTGTTATCTCTCTTATATTCAAACATCTATAGTAATAAAAGTTGTGGATTGCACAGACTGCTTTTACCTCATGTTGAGAGTAGACACTGCCACAGTGTCACCAGCACAGTTTCAGGACTATCTGATGTGGGATTACAAAATAAAAGCCCTCACAACTTTCATATTTCTACTATTTTGTTTCTATTTTCAAAAAGATATATAAATAAATGTTCTAGATTGCACAGACCACTTTCACATCATATTGAGAGTACACCTTACCACAGTGTCACCAGCACAGTTTCAGAACTGTCTGATGTGGAATTACAAAATAAAAAACCCTACAACGTTCATTTATATGCTGTTTTCTCTATATAGAGGTGAACTCTGAGATTGAGAGTACACCTTGCCACAGAGTCACCAGCACAGTTTACAAAATAAAAGCCCCCACAACTTTCATATTTCCACTCTTCTGTCTCTAATTTTCAAAAAGCTATAGAAATAAAAGTGGTATATTGCACATACTACTTTCAGCTCAGATTGCAGAGTACACCTTGCTACAGTGTGACCAGCACAGTTTCAGGAATGTTTGATGTGGAATTACAAAATAAGAGCCCCCACAACTTTCATATTTCCACTGTTCTGTCTCTTATTTTTAAAAAGCTATAGAAATAAAAGTTCTAGATTACACAGAACACTTTCACCTCAGAGTGAGAGTACACCTGGCCAGAGTGTCACCAGTACAATTTCAGGACTATCTGATATGGAAAAACAAAATAAGAGCCCCCACAACTTTCAATTACACGCTGTTCTGTCTCTTATTTTCAATAAGGTATAAAAACAAAAGTTCTAGATTGCACAGATCAATTTAACCCCTGCGTGAGAGTAAACTTTGCCACAGTGTCAGTAGCACATTTTCAGGACTGTCTGATTTGGAATTACAAAATAAGAGCCCCCACATCATTAATTCATATATTGTTTTGTCTCTATTTTCAAAAAGGTATAAAAACAAAAGTTCTAGATTGCACAGATTACTTTAACATCAGATTGGGAGTACGCCTTGCCACTGTGTCACTGGCACAGTTTCAGGACTATCTGATGTGGAGTTACAAAATAAACCCCCCACGACTTTCATATTTCCATTGTTTTGTCTATTTTTAAAAAGATATAAAAAAAGTTGTAGATTGCACAGACTACTATCACCTCAGATTGAGTCCACCTTGCCAGTGTCACCAGCACAGTTTAAGGACTATCTGATATGGAAAAACAAAATAAGAGCCCCCACAACTTTCAATTACACGCTGTTCTGTCTCTTATTTTCAATAAGGTATAAAAACAAAAGTTCTAGATTGCACAGATCAATTTAACCCCTGCGTGAGAGTAAACTTTGCCACAGTGTCAGTAGCACATTTTCAGGACTGTCTGATGTGGAATTACAAAATAAGAGCCCTCACAACTTTCATATTTACACTGTTTTGACTATTTTCAAAAGCTTTATAAATAAAAGTTCTAGATTGCACAGACTACTTTCACATCAGATTGAGAGTATACCTTTCCACAGTTTTACCAGCACAGTTTTAGGACTATGTGATGTGGAAATACAAAATAAGAGCCCCCACAATTTTGATTTCTACGCTGTTTTGTCTCAAATTTTCAAAAAGGTATAAAAACAAAAGTTCTAGATTGCACAGACCACCTTCACCTCAGCGTGAGAGTACACCTTGCCACTGTGTCAACGCTATCTGATGTAGCGTTACAAAATAAAACCCCCCACAACTTTCATATTTCCACTGTTTTGTCTCTATTTTTAAAAAGGTATAGAAATAGAAGTTCTAGATTGCACAGACTACTTTCACATCAGACTGAGAGTACACCTTACCAGAGTGTCAGCAGCACAGATATCAGACTATCTGATGTGGAAATACAAAAAAAGACCCACACAACTTTCATATTTCCTCTGTTTTGTCTCTCATTTTCAAAAACGCATAAAAATAAAAGTTAGATTTTAGATTGATTGCACATACCACTTTCAACTCAGATTGAGAGTACATCTTGCCACAGTGTCACCAGCGCAGATTCAAACCTGTCTGATGTGGAAATACAAATTAAGAGCCCCCACAACTTTTATTTATATGCTGTTTTTTCTATATAGAGGTTTACTCTCAGATTTAAAGTACACCTTGGCACAATGTCCCCAGCACAATTTCAGCACTGTCTGATGTGGAATTACAAAATCAGAGCCCCCACAACTTTCAAATTTCCAGTGTTTTGTCTCTTATTTTCAAAAAGCTATATAAATAAAAGTTCTAGATTGCACATACCACTTTTACTTCAGATTGAGAGTACACCTTGTCACAGTGTCACCAGCAATGTTTTAGGACTGTCTGATGTGGATTTAAAAAATAAGAGCCCCCACAACTTTCATTTATACGCCGTTTTGTCTATATAGAGGTCTACTCTCACATTGAGAGTAAACCTTGCCACAGTGTCACCAGCACAGTTTCAGGAATATCTGATGTGGAAAACATTACATGGCGGCGCACACAGTTGCTGCGGCTCAGTGCTTTACCAGTCAGTGCTTTATTTGGAGTAAGGTGTGTACGCGTTATGCTTTATTTCGGGCACTTTCTGTGCTGTAAATACCATCTTTAGCCAGAGTGAGTGCCTAAGAATTGGAATTTGCTCCGGAGGCAGTGCTATAGCCGAGTTTATCCGCTCCCATAATATCCCAATGGACTTATCGAGAACCCCCGGCTCACTATGGATTACCATCCCACTGGTGAGGCGGCGCAGGCGGCACAGAGACAGGAAGCAGAAGCGGGGTGCCAGAGCCGGCGCTAGGCTAAGAAGGCAGCCATTCAAACCACCACTTCTCAGCCCATTTCTCGCGAACGCCAGGTCCCTCGCAAATAAGATGGACAAACTAAGGCTAGAGATTGCCACTAACAATGCGGTGAGAGACAGTTGTGTACTGTTAATCAAGGAGTCTTGGCTTCAGCCATCTATGTCGGACTCGGCTATTGGGCTAGCAGGCTACACTGCACAGTGTCAGGACAGGACAGTGGATTCCGGTAAGAGCAGAGGAGGAGGGCTCTGTGTGTACATTGATAACAGCTGGTGTACAAACACAGTGACTGTAGACCGACAGTGCTCCACGGACTTGGAGTATAATACTATTAAATGCAGGCCCATCTGTCTTCCGAGGGAGTTTACAATAGTCATATTATTGTATGACCGTCCCCTCCGACCTCCTCTCCCAACAATTTTGCTGGGGAACGTTCAGTCACTGGACAATAAACTCTGTGAACTGTGGGCACGCATCTCATATCAACGAGAAGTAGAGAAGGACTGCTGCATTATTTGCCTCACAGAAACATGGATGTCTGCAGTGATTCCAGACTTGGCCATCGAGCTTACGGGGTTCTCCGTGCATCGCTCAGACAGAATTAAAGAGCTCACAGGGAAAAGCAGAGGTGGGGGTGTTTGTTTCTTTATCAACAACTTGTGGTGTGATGAAAAGAACCTACATTCTACTAAATCATTCTGCTCTCCTGACCTGGAATTTTACATGCTTTTGTGTCGACCATTCTGGCTGCAGAGGGAGTTTACAGCGATCATAATCACAGCTGTCTACATTCCCCCTCAAGCCAACACAAACCAGGCACTCAAAGAACTGTATGGGAATATAAGTGAGCAGGAAACCGCGTACCCAGATGCGGCGTTTATTGTTACGGGGGACTTTAACAAAGCCAACCTAAGAACAATAGTTCCAAAATTCTTCCAACACATTACAATCAACATGCGTGGTGATCGTGCACTGGACCACTGCTACTCTCCTTTCCGGGATGCCTACAAATCCCTCCTCCGCCCGCCTTTCGGCAAATCAGACCATATTTCCGTTCTGCTCCTGCCTGCTTATAGGCAGAAACTGAAATGGGAAGCACCCGCCCTCAGGAAAATTCAATGCTGGTCGGACCAATCAGACGCAATACTACAGGACTGTTTTGATCACGTGGACTGGGACATGTTCCAGGCGGCGTCTGATGACGACATGGAGGCGTACTCAGATACAGTAACGTGTTTCATCAGGAAGTGTGTAGAAGACGTAGTGCAGACAAAAACAATCCACATCTACCCCAACCAAAAAACCGTGGCTTAACAGTGATGTTCGAGAAGCCCTGCCACTGCGAACATCTGCTTTCAAATCTGAAAACCCTGACGATCGCAAACAAGCCAGTTACGATCTAAGGAAATCCATCAAAGCAGCAAAACGACAATACAAAAACAAAGTTGAAAATCAATGTAACACCAATAATGCAAGAGGTATGTGGCAATGCATCAATAACATCACTGATTTTAACGGGAACAAACCAGCTACTGTGAACATTGCCGCCTCTCTACCGGATGAGCTCAATCATTTTTTATGCTTGTTTCGAGGCTCAAAACACCGCCCACGCAGAGAGCGCTCCTGCGGCTGCTGCAGAAGAGGCATGTGCCCTCTCCATCTCTGTCGCGGATGTAACCCGATCCTTCAGACAGGTGAATATCCGCAAAGCAGCGGGTCCTGATGGCATCCCAGGATGTGTGCTCCGAGCATGCGCATTCCAACTAGCTGGGGTTTTCACAGATATTTTTAACCTCTCCCTCTCTCTGTCTGTGGTTCCCTCATGCTTTAAAAGTCCACCATTGTGCCCATATCTAGGAAAAATAAAATCACATGCTTAAATGACTGGAGGCCCGTTGCTCTGACACCCATCTTCAGCAAGTGTTTTGAGAGACTCATCAGAGACTACATCTGCTCTGTGCTGCCTGCCTCACTGGACCCGCTACAATTTGCTTATTGTAGCAACCATTCCACAGATGATGCTATTGCTTTCACCCTACACACTGCCCTCTCCCACCTGGAAAATAAAAACACCTGTGATATTGCTGTTTGTGGACTACAGCTCAGCATTTAACACCATAGTGCCTGCCACACTTGTCGCGAAGCTACAGGCTCTAGGACTAAACAGATCTCTGTGCAGCTGGATCCTGGACTTCCTGACAGGCAGAAGTCAGGTGGTCAGAATGGGCAGCAATACTTCATCCCCGCTGACCCTCAACAATGGTGCTCCTCAGGGCTGCGTTCTCAGCCCACTCCTGTACTCCCTGTACACACATGACTGTACAGCCACACGTAGCTTCAACGTCATCGTCAAATTCGCAGATGACACAACAGTGATAGGCCTGATCACTGACAATGATGAGCCTACAGAGAGGAGGTGAGCACCCTGACCAAATGGTGTCAGGAGAACCACCTCTCATTCAACATCGACAAGACCAAGGAGCCTGTGGTGAATTTCAGGAGACAGAGCAGAGAACACACACCCATCATCATCAACAAGACACCTGGTCCGCTCACACAGATGCAGTGCTGAAGAAGACACATGCCTCTTCTTCTTGAGACGGCTGAGGAAGTTTGGAATGAGCCCCAGCATCCTCAGAACATTCTACACCTGCACAGTGGAGAGCATCCTGACTGGCTGCATCACTGCCTGGTTTGGAAACAGCACCGCTGGCAACCGCAAAGCTCTGCAAAGGGTTGTGCGAACTGCCCGCCACATTGTTGGAGGTGAGCTTCCTTCCCTCCAGGACATCTACAAGACGCCTCCGCAGCATCTGATCCCGCACTAGCCGACTGAGGGATAGCTTTTTCCCTACGGCTATCAGGCTAATGAGCAATCAGAATTAATACACCTAACAGCACTGGACTTTATGCACACATTACATTCATAAGATACAAATAATATATGTTTATCATTGCACTACAATCTTTTGCACTATGAGCTGCTCTCCCCAATCTCTCTTCTGCACAATTTCATGTTAAAAAATACCTCTTTTGCACATCTCTTAACAATACAGCTTAACTTGTATTGCTAATTGTAAATACAGTATGTCTAATCTGAGTATGTATGTATGTATGTATATATTGCACATTGTCTCTCTGTATAAACCTGTCTAAATGTAAATTGTCCCTGCACTGTCTGGAGCACGCTCCCAAGAATTTCACTCACATCAGGACAAGGAACTTCTGCTGAAGCGGGGTCTGGTGGACCAACTGTAAAACGGCAGTCAGTTTAATCCAGAGACCGCCCTGAGTGAGGATGAATGCAAGGAAGCAATTGCATTCATAAGCCATTCTTCTGATGAGGACGCCATCAAGAAGAAAATGAAATTGACATTCGACTATCGCAACATGGTTCTTGACCCCATACAGTCAATTCAAAGACATTAACGGCTTGGTAAAGTGTTTATAATCATACTTTTAACAATTTTTACAATACAACAAATGGTACTGATGTTTAAATGTAAGTTTATTCACTGCCTACATGGGTTTATATCCATGATTTGTCTGGTACTTAAAAAAAATATTTTGACTTATTCTTTCCCTTTCAGTCAGTCACGTTCAACGTTACGTCAACTGACTGACGTATGGGGTCTTGCTTGAGAGCCCTATCATCTTCGCGTAGTAAAAAATCGCACCAATGAGCATCGGCCCGAGAGGAGAGAG
>JAZGTJ010014646.1:0-13974 GCA_036877575.1 Botia almorhae
TCTTGAGGAGCTGATCAAATCTTCACACATGATCTTTACAGGAGGAAAGAGCAGCTCTGAGGTAACTGGGTTATGCTGCAGTGGGGTGAAAAGGTTCCTCTCAATGTAATTCGGCAGACCTACATTATACAGGAGCACTCGCCACTGATCTGCCTCATGCTCTTATGAGAGAGTGTGTGTGGATCTGTGTGCTTGGCAGACGGTCTGATTACACGAGCCAAACACGTGGTCTGGCCTGAGTTCTTGAGGCATGTATGCCTGTTTATTTACAGCTGCAATATGGTTTTGATGTGTGTATTAGGATGACTTGTGCGGTATATGTTTGCCTCAACTCACCTTTTTACACTAGAGTGTAACTAGAGTGTTTTAATACATACAGAGAGCATATTTATAAGTTCTGTGCAAGAGTTCTGTTCAAAGTTGGCATGCTTTTGCCATTCTGGGTGGTTACCAGGGTGTTGCTACACAGTTGCCATGCAGTTGCTAGGGTGTTCTGATTGGTTGCTTATTGTCCCATCACTTAGATTGTACATGTCTCCTCAGCAGCACAATTTGTTTGTGTTGTCATGCATCAGACAGTCAGTGAACAGACTGCAGGCCGGATCCTGAGAGCAGATTTCTGTCCAAAGACAGAAAGAGTTTGTGGCCTATAATTAGTCTTCAGGTTCAGAATGTCTAATTAGATGTTCAGGGAATATAATGTAAATAAAAGTCACCTCTAGCCTGTCACAAGGGCTCTGTAGAGAGGAAAGAATTTGGGTTGCATAATGAATAGGCTCAAGCGAAGGTGCATCGCTTAGCACTTTGAAACCATGCCGTACTGTGCTTTCGAAATCCCAGGGGGTCAAACCACAAGAGCACACACACTCGAACCTTTAATAAACCACACAGTCAGAGTGGAGTCATGAGAGATCCGTCACGTTTACCTGCTGGTGCCCACTGAGGAGCTGCTGAAGGGCATGCGTTCACGGCGTCTGTGTGTTAACACACTGTCAGGGTGTCGATGGCAAAGCTGGGTCAACACTCGGCCTGCGACTCTCACTCTCAGCTCGGTTTAATGCGTTTGTAATCACTCTCATGTCAGAAGGATGTTTATGCCCCTAAGGGTGAGATGGAGAGAGAGCGCAGTCGTCACAGGAAAATCGGGATGTTTTGCTGAGCGTGTTCTGCTGAGATTCATGCTGCACAGCTGCACTGTTGTTATTGAAATATGAGGGCTTATCTGAAAGAACAAACACCTAAAACCACATGCAGGTTATGAAGTGAATTACACAAATATTTGTCATACCTTCTTAAGAGAAATAAACAGGCCTTTGGTCTCCAGCGGGTGTAGGGGAGAGAGGTATGTAATCTGACTCAGCCCTGGGGAATCAGACAGTATGAAAACAGGTCATGCTGATCTAGAAAACCTCGTACATAAACTAGATTATCAGTCAGAGATGGATGAGATCTGCTTTTCTACCCACAAGCCCCACTGCTGCTCCTGTGACAGTGCTGTTCGTTGTTGTTGCTGTTTTAACAAGAAAAATGATACGTAGCAAATTATCTCACATGAAGCTTCTTTTGTGCTTCTTTGATTTGACTTTTATTTGCTGTAAAGAATAAATACAGTCTGTTCTGTGGGTTGTGACACAGTAAAACCCATTTAACAGACTGTAAGTCGCCCCCTCACTGCCTTGTTTTCATTTTTATTTATGTGAAATATGACATCAGCTGAACCTGCTTAGCTTTCACTGTGGAGATAAAGTTATTTATATTTTTAGTAGTTTAAACCCAATCAATGTATTTCAAAACATCTGTGAATTCATGTTAGGAAATAACCCCAATATTTACTGATAATGCAGACATTCATGTGGTCCTCATAAATGCTGTAGGAACATACATGAGTATCAGTGTTAAGAGATTACATTTGAATGATGACTCATGTGGTTGTTTACAATTGATACTGTATGTTGACTGTTTTATTAGTTCAGTTTGTAATTCCTGTAAGAATTGCAGGAGAAACATCAACATTAGATAATTCTGATACACAGAACACAACTGAGTGATGAATGATCAACGTTTGAGGCACAAATCATGAATCAGCTTCTTGTTTTCTTTTTGCTTTTCTTCTAAAACTCTAAAGCAGCAATGACAAACGTTACGATCTAAATCTGAGGCAGGAATTTCTGTAAAACTCCATGAGGAGAGACCAGACAGTGTGATTATTGCTCTAGGTTGATGTTTGATGTAGAGTTTAAAGGATTAGTGGCTTTCGAGGGATTTTCCCACGTTCCCTCACACATTAACTCCTGGAAGAACAGAACTGTTCCTCAAAACACGCCATTTATCTGAATGTTTCTCCGCCTCAAACCCTCAGCATTGGTTGAGCTAATAAACGCACATAACAATGTTCTGACAGTGTCAGTGGGTTTTACTGGGCGATTTATAGTTAGGGTAGGAAAACATTCAAATGTTTTTAACCCTAAAAATGAAACCATGAAAATGTGACACTTCAGTTTTAAACAGAGGACAGAGTCTCTGTAGAGTCTGACTCCTGCCGCTCTCCTGAAAGCACCACAGCACAGAATGAACGTCACTGTTCAAAGAAATCAGCTGAGTGAGGCAGATCAGGAAGACAGTGTGGATGACACCAGGCATGAAGTGTGACCAATGGCTGTGAAGCCTCAGAGAATCTGAAGTGACCCGTCCAAAGCCTCAGAGGTGGCGATCTTTCTGAGCAGACACCATCAAACATCAAACACAGCGTTTCTGTTGAAACAGACAGACTGTACAAGTTTTTTGGTGGCATTGCACTGGGTCAGGAGCCCGTTGCTATGGTGAACATAAATTTAACCCCATGTGTTCAGTGCAGACATCTACACGCCCTCCTCACGCTGGCACCCTGGGGGTGAAGGGTTATTGGCTGCGCAGTCAGAGCTGCCAGTCTGCGATATGTCTCTATTTTTAGTAGGGGATTTTTTGTGTTGTTGCCATGCAGCGTTTGGCTTTCGCCTGCTAACTGTCTTCTATCCCTGATCACTCAATGTGTTTTTTTCGCACATAGTTCACAGTTCTGTGAGTATCGTGGCGCCGTGGAGACGTTGAGCTGTGACGGATCTCTGAGCTTCACTTGAGCAGAAAAATGTAGGTCATATTATAAAGCAAACACCTAGAAAGACAGACAGCAAGAGAGAGAGAGAGAGAGATACTGACTCCGGGGCATTAAAACTTACTCCAGCATGCACATTTTAAAGCTGTTACCTCAGCTGCCATTGGCTCCCTCGTAAAGGAGCCTTTCCAGTTAACCAATGAGAGAGCAGGAACTGTGTGGTGGGCGTGACTGTAGCAGGGCAAGAAAAGCTTACAAAAGCATTGCAGTGGTGTCAAGGAGAATGAGTACAGTTATAAAGCTCTCCTGAATGTGGAAACCATAAAACAACAGCAAGCAAAGTACAGGAAATGTTTCCAGACCCCCAAACACAAAGAGACAAACAGAGAAGTAGTTCCTCCTCAGTGCTGTCCTCGAATCTTTCCTGTGCTGATGTAGATGTGTGTATTAGTGATGCAGAACCAGATATTCAGTTCTGGAGTGTGACTTCACCTTGAGCGCAAATGTTCCTCAAAGAAAAACATTTCACAGCTTTGTTTCTTCAGCTTGTGTTCTGCTGTTTACTCTCATCTGTGGAGGTGTAGTTGTAGCGTTTGCATATAAACAGGATTATCTCTGTTTTTTTATGTAATTCATTCATGAGGAACTGAATTGTCCCAGAGTCAACGACATTTTCCTGCAGAACAGCATCGATTTGACATTTTCAGTTTCTGTATTTAACTGCAGTGTGTTATTGTTACTGGTTGATTGTGACAGAGAAGGTTTTTACACACACTGTACTGTATAGACAGTGTTGATTGATTGTTTGTCTGTGTGAATCAGTGTTGCAGTGAAACAGGAGGTAATCTATTTTTAAAACGTTTTCCTCTTCTGGTGTTCAGATCGTTCACGCCTCTGAAAGTGCTGCAGTCAGGTTGCTGTAATGCATCTGTAATGCATTCTGTTTCACACAAAACCCTCATTTGATTTGATGAGCATCATTTCACATGCATAACAAATAAAAGTTAAATAAAAACACAATTAGCATAACTACAACTTTCCAAGCATATAAAAACATGTGGTTAACCACAAGCTGTTTGCTGCTCTGCATCACCCCACCCTGACTGGAGCTTCAGTCGTCTGTCTGAGTTTCAGGATGCTAATGTTTGTTTCATAGTAGTCTGTCTGATATCTTGTTTTCTGCTAGTTTAGTTTAGTGTAAAACTCTCATCGTCATGTTTTTTATGTGTTGTACTGTGTTGATTCTGGTTTCTTTACGCTCGTATTCTCATGATCTGTTAAAGTCTGGTTGTGATGTGGGGAAGTTAGCGCTTCAGTGGCGGGTGTGTGGGGGGGGGCACAGGTTTGTATTTTTCTGCTTGGCAACTCGTGCCCCTCCCGCCCAGAACCAAAGCAACGGGACCAGGGCAGTGCATTCGGTGTGAGACCCAGAGAGAGAATTGACAGCATGAGCAGCAGGACTCTCTGCATTAAATAATAATCAAAACACTTGATGAAATACAGTCTGTGCTGTGTGCTGCGGACAGAGATTTTCTCACTATGGTTTATAGTTTTCATATGCACATTATTAACATTGTTGTAATAGAATAAACTGCTCCCCTGATATGCGGGTCTTTCTACTGCGCGGTTTATGCACATTTCTCAATCACCAACAGGAAAACTTTGTAATCAGGGTCAAAACGGCTTCTATCCACATATGTAGGGCTGCCCTCCCCACCAGAGAGTCTGAAGCTGTGGATTAGTGTAGAGGAGTCTTTGAGTTCATATCTGTGAGCATTCTCACTGGATCTCCTCCAGAGGGGTTTAGAGGGAGAGAAGGCCGAGCCAACTGACATGAAAGTGAAGGAGCAGCATTAAATGTGTCAGCATCTGCTGGTCTGAGATCAGCTGCTGGTCTGAGATCTCCTCCTCATATGATGTTTGGCTGCTGTGGAGCTATTGTGTCTGTGTATGTAAACACAGACATCAAAGAAATGTGTGTCTCTGTCAGATCAGATAAAAATACAACCTGGTTTTATATGTGTAATCTCTTCATATTTGGTAGAACAAAACAATATCTAGAACAGTTTAAATTATGGTTTGGGATTTGGGTTTTAGAGTAAGTGTCTACAGCCCTCACAGATGTGGAAACATGGATTGTTTCATCTCCCGCCAGCACACAACTCCACACGAATGTGTGGAGAGATAGCAGCAGATCTGTGGTCTGATGTCACAGTTTAACCTCTGATGTGTTTGGTTGAGGGTCACTTCTTCTGCTCAGCATTTGTGGTTCACAACAACACCTGTGGGATTTGAGAGAGGGGTGTCATGATTGGTTAAACAGATGGCAAACATCTCATTTTGTCTTCAGTGTAGCTCATTTCTGACCCTCATCAAGTGAACCTCATCTCCTCTTCTGATTCACACGCTGTTTGCTTGTCTGGAGCTTTTTATAAATGCTTCAAATACATCTGAAATGACCTTGTGTCCCATTTCTCAAGATTTATGAACAACAACAAGTTTTCAGTTTCAGTTAAGGAATGTTCCAGATTCAGTGCTAGTTAAGATTCAGTGCTAGTTAAGATTCAGTGCTAGTTAAGATTCAGTGCTAGTTCAGATTCAATACTAGTTAAGATTCAATACTAGCTAAGATCTGATGAGTATCTGTAATGTACTGTTGGGTTTATAAAACGTTAATGGACTTATATTAATTATTTTGCAAAACTGTGAGTTATTTCAGATGGAAGGCCATTAAAACTGTTCATTAAAAATGATTGTCTACAGCATTGCACAGAGAGGTACAGAGTGATACCTTTGAGCGTTTGGTAATGCTTAATAGTATAAACACAAACCGGTAACTGTGACGCTGTGAGACTGGGGGAGTGTTGTCGGGATACTGTTGTTCTGTCCTGTACAGTGAGTGATGAAGAAGCAGAGGAGTCTGGACCAGCCGGGTTTCTCTCTCCAGGACTCTGTGTGAGAAGGTTCAGAGAATTCCAGGAAGGGCAGGAGATGTTGTGATCTCCAGCTGAACTTCCCCGCATTGAGATCCTGCTGCTGTTCTGTGATCTGATGAGCATCACAGATGATGAGGAACTACAGCAGCACCACAGTGAAACACGAGTGATCTGTTATCCTGCTTCACTTCATCTAATTCTATAAAAGTCAATTTTACTTAAGCCTGTTGATGAGCCAGACTGTTGTTTGAATGTTGAAATCTTTTATATGTGAAGAGGAATTCAGTTTGAAGCTCAATGGTGTGTAAATAAAGACACAGCTCAGTGTCTTTCAGAGAAAATGAAGAAAATCAGTTTGACTCAAGTGACTCAAACAAAATCAATAGAAACGTACGAAACGTATAAACACTAGAAATGTTTTATAAACGTAAAATAAACGCAACTCAATAATTAGAAACTCATAATTAGAAATAAACCAATAAACGAAAATAAACAAGTAAACGTAATTACAAACATGCCAAATCAACGCAGTGTTTTTAAAGAAAAGTATTACTAGTAATATTTTATTAATATTTCAAGATGACATGCAAATACATGTATTAGTTTTAATATGCTAATGAACAGTCTACTGTGACGCAACCTAATTAAACATTCATGTACCCGCCCACCGCGCCTCTACTGTAGTAGGTTTGGACAGTCGCTCCGCCCCGCTGGTGACTGCGTGTCTGTGCGCTAGACTGCGCTGAGAGTCCCGCGGACCGCGTTCAATGTCCTGTTTCAATATTGTCATGATTTAATTTAATAGTTTTAGTTTCAGTGATTTTGCGGTGTGTTGCAACTAGATCTTGAGCGCTTGTTAGCGGCTTCACCTGCGCTGATGCGGCTTATTGAACTGATTCATGAGACGCTTTAACTAGAACTAACTTCCCTTTAAACACTCAGAACATGAGATCAGCACTAAACGGGTAAGATGCTTTTCTAATCTAATATAACCTTTTAGTTTACATTTAATGCTCAGAATAATCTCAGCTGTTCGTGTAATAGTGACTAGGGAGCAAAATAAAATCTTATTCCCTAAAACTGGTGAATGAAAGTTTCTCTTTAAACTGGAGTGTGAGGACTGCAGAATTAAATGGGCTTCGTGAGAACTTCTGCCACAGATGAACAGCGTTGTTTTCAGCGCTTGAGGTGTAATGACTGCATCATTACTTTAGAGTGTTTTACTGAGGGACTGTTGTCAAACAGTAACTGGACCTCACACTGTTTGTTTAGCCTCTGAAGTGATTAAATCTGCCT
Organism: Botia almorhae; assembly: GCA_036877575.1. NCBI lineage: Eukaryota > Metazoa > Chordata > Actinopteri > Cypriniformes > Botiidae > Botia > Botia almorhae. Next base: position 7,324 of record JAZGTJ010014646.1, read on the forward strand.
GTAATCACATCATACAGTGTGGTGATCAGTCACTGTTTATGACAGTCACTGTTTGCATGAATATATGAGGTCCGGATGCATCTGTGCGAGATCCTCCTTCATTAGGATGAGCAGCTTCTGAAGATCCAGCGCTTGCGGGAGAGGATGTAATGACAGCTTTATTATTACATTCATCAGCTGCTCTGAGCTCATGGACTGTATCTGCTGGACACATAAACCAGTGCTAACAAGACCTTGTGGGACCAGAACCTGCACACTGACCGTTTCCAGTGGTGCTGTAGTTCAGCATTTGTTTTGAAGGTGGTCATTTACACACTGAAAATGTTCACACTGGTTGGTTAGTTTGACTGGTGAACTGCTCAACCACTTGACAGTTTGTTTTAGAAGGAAAAGAATGATTAAATGTCAACCTTCTGTGACTGTTGATCATCATCAGCACCTCAGACTTCATGTGTTGGAGGAGGCGTGGCTTTAAAGACGCTTTTCTAATGCTTTCAAAGCTAGCTTGCTATTGCTAGCCTCTCCAACCCTACTCTCAAATTAGCATAGAAGAAAATGACACTTCACTTTTTAATGTACTGTATAGCTGTATTGTGTAGTACAGTAATATACTGTAGATCAGGCTTTTACGGTATATTCTGTAGCATGTGTGTTAGCAGAACTGATGGACAGGGCAGTTTCCACCCTTGCACATATTCAACATCTCAGTTAAAGTGGGCAGTGTGTGTGTGTGTGTGTGTGTAATGCTCCATAAAACTGCTGATGGCTGCAGTCCAGCTAAACCTAGAAAGATCTCAGTGCGTAACAATTAGCCAACCGGCTTTTGACTCGCTGTCAGAATTATTTCATGGCCAAATAAAGAGGATCAGAGTCTTTACAGTCAGGAAATAAAAGTGAGACAGTCCTCAGATGTCAGAAGGGAACATTCATTCAAAGGGATATGATATCACCTTCACACACACACATACAAACAGAAGCAAACACAATCCCTCCCACTGGATTTGAATATTCAAATCCGCTTTATTTTGCATGCGTGTGATTCCAGCTGGTGATGCTGTCTGAACAAGCGTCTCTTCGAGCTCTAACACACTCATAATTATCTCATGTTTTAATGCTTTCATCTCTTCTGGACACATCGCTGCCTCTCGTGTTGTCATTTAAAAGTGACTCAAAGCCTTTTAAATAAACATTTCACGCAAGAATCACGGGCACATTTGTTTTAGGATTGAAACAAACTTTGTTCACACTTTCGTCTGCATATATTTTCTGCTCAGATTGTGTTTGTAGATCTTGTGAAGTGTTTTTTCTAATTGATCACATAATTATATTGAAGAATCGACAGAATAAAGTTATTTTTAAAGATAAAAATATCATGTTATATCGCACTCCAATAATATTGTGCTCCAATAGAGTGTTGGGGGAAGACGCTTCACTTTTTTTGCCAGTAAATTACAACCTAGAAACCACAGTCCTCCATCACCCTAGCAACCACCTAGAACTCCTTAACAACTGCATAGCTATATGCTAAACACCACTTAGAACATTATAACAGATGCATCATGATGGTCTGGCAACGCTGGTTTTAATGATCCAAAACTCTGTTGTTGTTTTTCAGCTTTTCCTGACATGATGGTTGTGCTTTTGACACTCGTCAAAGCTCATAAAACAGTTTACTTGCTCACAGTCTTCTGATCTTACACGGGTTCTGTTTTCGAAACCACTTTTTTGAAAGCCTGCTTTAGACTGTTGAGGGTTCAGATAGATTTGAACACCCTTCTGTGGTCTTTGTGTACTACAACAGTTACGAATTGTCATGTTTACATCTAAAATGTTTATTTAATATGATGCTTTTGCTCTGAATCGGTTTGGAACAGCGTGTTGATTTAGGTCTTTTGTTGGAGATAGCTCCACGCTGTAGAAGTTCATAGCTCTCAGATAAAAGAGGGATTTCTGGCCACATGTGGCTTCCAGATGTACAGGTGGTTCCTGCAGTTTGTCCCCTGTGGGACTCTGTTTCTTAACCATCAGCTGAAGAGTTTCGTGTGTGAAGAGATAAATGAGGTGTGTATCATCTACAGTTTAACAGAAGCTCTGTGATTCGTCTCATGTCTCATGTCAGGGTGTAATTAACTGTCATGGTTCATTTGTTGTTGCTGTCTTGGAATGAGTTGTTTCAGTGTGATGAAACTGTCATCATGACAGTTAGCGTGACCTCTAAATGCAGCTGATGGAGGTTGTGTCAGAACACTGAGGAGTTTGAAATGTAATGAAATCGAAAAAAATAGTTTCGGAAAAATACTTCCACACCTTGTATGAAGGAGTGTGTAGGAGTGAGGCCTTTAGCATGTGTCTGGTCTTTAAAGAGTAAGTTTGATGTTTGCTGTAGATTCTGATGGAGATGTGATGAGGAAGCTGGTTCATATGTTGGGTCCATCTGCTGTCTGCAGTCATGTTGACTCATCTCAGCTGGAGCTGCTGTTGCCAACAGTGAGAGGAAATGTGGTCTCCACCCAGCCTGCTGAGAGGAGACGGGGGGGAGGCAGTGAGCAACACAGGCAATGAGGAGATCATGAAGGTGGGGTTGAGCAGAGGGCATCAAGGTGGAAACTAGAACATTTCCTTTCAGAGCTGCTGGAAGCCCCCTTTGACTTGATTCAGCTCTGTATTGAGGTCCCATAGACAAGAAAATCACAAATTCTCTAGACCAAACTGAGATTAAATGGAGACCAAACTGAGACTTTTTCAAATCTCCAGCATCCAGAAAAAGAACCCTGAATCCCACATCTTAAGATTTCAGGCTTTTTGAGATCTCAAGTGGGGCTCATGTCTGTGACCCACATGAATGTTCTAGCGCTACAGGAGAAAGATCTGAGGCAACAGTGATGATCATTTGTCTTGAACAGGTCATCAGCAGTTTTACCGTACAGCTTGTGTGATGTCAATATTCTTTTCAACGGTTTAAAACAACATTCAATGTAACGTTACTATATTTTCTGGAATTAAATACCCTGCTTAGTTTACCATATTTCCTTCATCTTCCTGACAAGACCAGAGTGTCTGTTTGTGGTGTTTGGTGTTGTATGTCACTTGTGTTTGAAGTGGAAACCTCAAAATCTCCAGGAATGTGTTGTAAACACGTTCATCTGTACATTCTCTATGTGCTGTGTTCTGTTTTGTTTTCACAGGTTTGTTTGATTTGGTCTTGATGAGGACTGTTAGTTTAGAGCTGGCAGGTCGCATAGAGTCTATGTGTCAGGTGATGTCATTTGACCCCTGTTGACCTTCATATGTCAGAGTAGAATCACACAGCCTGTCTGTCTGTCTGTCTGTCTGTCTGTCTTCATCGTGGAGGAGTTGTCTGATGCTGTCAGGTGAGAGTGTGTAGTGCACTATACATGCAGGTAATCAGTGTCTGATATAATCTAAAGATTACAGTAATTATTAACCAAATTTTGCAGTTTGTTTATACTGCCAGTCAGACTCATTAGGTCTTAAAGGGATAGTTAATCCAAAATAAATGTCATTCTTTGGTTTTGTGTTCATACAATGGAGGTCAATGGATGCCACTGTTGTTTGGTTACCAGCGTACTGCAAAATATCTCCTTTTGTGTCCCTCACAGGTTTGGAATGACATGAGGGTAAATAAATGATGGAAGAATGTTCCTTTTTGGATTAACTATCTCTTTAAATATACCAACTATTCCTAAAGATTCATACTGTACTTTACTGTAACTTCACTGTCCCACCTCATTCTGCTGTAACTGAATACAATTGTCATTGACCCACGTACAGTAACACACTCAGAACAAAAACTCATTCACCAGAGTGAACCGTGCATGATTTGATGTTGAAGACTCATGCTGTAGTTCAGTCCGGTGATGCAGAAACACAGCTGTGTCCACACATCCTCATTAGTGAGGGATTAATTACCAGCAGCCCGGAACCCGTGTCTGTCAGAACCCGCCAGAATCAGAGAGGTCACTGAGAGTCCAAAAAAACCTGCTGACCTCCTCTCTCTCCTCAGTGCTTTCTGCATGCAGGAGAGATTCACTACAAACTGTAAGAAAACCTCAGAGGAGATTCTGCAGAAAATAAAGCTGCCCTTCTGTTTTGAAATGGTTGATGTTATGTGAAATAAAGAGGCTAAGATTGCAATAATCAGTTCGGAGAATTTGTCTGAGGACAGACAAAAACAGACAGATATGAGATAGATGTGCTGGGCTGTGTGGTACATAAAACTGAGCTTGTTCAAGCTAGAAGGAGCTGTATTATGAAAAAACGCTTTCAAATTTAAAAGAATTTGATGCATCTTGTAGATATATTCTGACATTCACCGTGCAGAGTTTCCTGCGCTGTCCACCCTGATCATTTGTTACTGTTTGTTATGGACATTATGAACAGTATTATTTTTCCATTGCTTATACCGAAAGGCTTTTACAAACAGTCTTTAAACTGGCTGCACTGACGGTCTGAAGCTTCTGAAGTTGGAGGCCTGTTGTTACTGTTACTTTTCAAGTGATGAAACGATGTTTTTTTCCTGACAGAAAATGTCTGAACCATGAGTTTATTATGTGAGGTCATTACCAAGGCAGGAAAGATGATTCTTTCCTGAAACATTTTTTTGTTCTGCTGGATGAAAGTTTTTGATAGCAATCACTCAGTAAAGTGGATTAAATGATATTTCTATAAATGTATATCTCCATAAAATGTTCGTCCAAACATTGCATCTTTAATAAAACTGTTTGTAGGAATAATTTGAATTCCTATTTTTGTTAACTATTTCTTTGCTAAGGGCAGGAAGTGACAATAATGTTAAACAGAATGACCAGTGTTGTAAGAAGCCTTGACTAAATAAAGCTACAGGAAGTGTGAACCATTTACATTACAGAGAACCTCAGAGATCTGTATGAAGACTGCAGAATGAAGGATGGACAGATATTTCTCACTGATGATACAGGCTTCAACAAGAAAGAGAGGAATGCTGGCAAACCTCCTGAGATCCACAGACCATTTGTCCTGACATTCAGTGAAACACACACACACACATACACACACACACACACAATGCACAGCTTGTCTTGTATATTTATAGTTTTGAATTCATGCTGGTTGGCAAAATGACATAAACACGATTTTTTGTGTGTGTAGTGCTTGTCTGTGCAAAACTTACCACCATGATGCTAGGGTGCTGTGGATGGTTGCCAGGGTGTTGCTATGTGGTTGTTATTAAAGTGTTTTATGTGGTTGTTAGCAGGATGCTGTGTGGTTGCTAGGGTGTTGATGCTTCTCCTAGTGATGTAGATGAAATTGCTGTTTTGCAATGCAAATGCAAAACACATTTTAATTCTTTGATTTATGGATTATAGTAACAACTGCATATTTTTACTTGAAACTGTTTTGGAAAAGAGAGAGTCGTGCCTGTTGTCTGTTTCATTTGACTTTCTTTTAGTCGATTTAGTCTGTTTTGCATTGATCTACTTTTATGAAGCACTGTGAGTAACCGGCTGATGTTTCAGCACGAGAAGAGAAACAGAACCTCCGTAACACGCTGCTGTTGTGAAAAATAACCGAAAGTGTTCAATGAAAACATGTGTGTGAAACCTGCAACAAAAGCCTTGAAATGGGCAAATGTTTCTGCTGTGAGCGTGTCAGACGTGCTGCTGAAAGAGCTGCTCACAGCAGCTGGATCAGACTCTTATCACCCTGCGTGACTTCATCAGGTGAAACTCAGCACTAGACAAACTGAGACGGGCAGAAACCCTGTGTTTGCTCTGGCAACACACACATTTGTGTTGCGTTCACTGGCTCACTTTAATCTGTCCCTGCCCGACCTTTCTGGGTGAGTGTTTGCGCGTGGGCACATTGTTTTTTGTTTTTGTATATATATCTGCTCACACTTATGTGATGTTAAAACCGAATGACTTGAACAAGGACATAAAGAACATTAAAGAACATTCTGGCCAATCTTCTGTGTGTTGAAAGAAAACAACGCTGTAGAAGTGCTATGAAAGTGCTCCATGTGACCTGCTTGCTGTACTGACATCTTATTTAACATTGTGTGCCAGTTATATTCATAACTTTTAAGAAGCAAACCAAAACTTTTCTGTGTTTAACTGATTACCCCTTTAATTTGAATGTTTTCTTCATTTGTGTGTTATTTCTGACAAGTTCCTCCCTCAAAGCGCTTCTGTGAAACTGGTCTGTTGATCTTTGTTCATAATGACCTTCTTCATCTTAGTAAGATGTCCATCATTCACACAGAGAATAGATATCCACCCATTTCCTTCAGCTGAGATAATGATAGTTATTGCTGACCACTGTCTAATGTTTGAGCATAAAAACTGCATTCTGAAGAATAAATGGTGAAACTGGAACACTGTGGGCTTCTGCTGGTTTTGGTGTTTGTGTAGGTGGTGACAGGAAATGGCTTTATGTGTTTCAGTTTTCAGGTTCTTGACTTTCTCTTCATTGTCCATGGCTTCGTGTTTGTGGCTGATTCTAGGATGTGTTTTCGCATTATTGTTATAGGTCAGTCTGAGCCTCCCATTTCTGTTTCCCGAACTGACTTCCTGCCTCATGAGACACTTCCTGTCCAGATTTCCCACAAGCAAATCCATGTGAATATAGTGGAGGGGAAATGCAGTTTAAACT